>PVKS010027381.1:0-27576 GCA_004027875.1 Aplodontia rufa
CCTAAGTCGTCTCTGCAAGAAGGAAAGAGAAAGGCGTGCAGGGGGAAGGTTTACTTGGTTTTGCAGTAGGCCACCACACACATGATGCCGACCACCAGCAGGGCGATGCAGATGCCACTTATGGTCAGCACTCTCTTCTGG
The DNA here is from genome assembly GCA_004027875.1 of Aplodontia rufa. Taxonomy (NCBI): domain Eukaryota; kingdom Metazoa; phylum Chordata; class Mammalia; order Rodentia; family Aplodontiidae; genus Aplodontia; species Aplodontia rufa. Next base: position 142 of record PVKS010027381.1, read on the forward strand.
TAGAGCTCCTCCGCTTCTGGAAAGGGGTGAGAGTAGATGTCACCAAGGTCACTTTTATTTGCCAGGACTTACTACAACTGAACAGCTGGCATGCTGCATGACATTGTCCATGTTCACAAGAAAATAAATACATTTCTTTTTTGCATTTACAGGCATATCTAAGAAACTACATGCTCTATGCTACACTTTGAGCATAAATAACAAAGCTATCTGAGCCACTGACAATAAAAATACTACACTCTAAAATTATATCAACAAGCTACATATATATGATATTAAACTGGAAAATTATAAACATTAATTATATATAGCAATTTGGTTAAAACATGGTAGATATTTTTAAATTTCTTATAAAAATTAGAAAGAAAAACTCTTGCAAAGACAACAGGAATAAACACCAGTAAAAAGAGCTAAGACTGGGACCCCTGAGACCCATCTTCCTTCTTCCTCCATTCTCAACTCCCACCTCCCAACCCTCTTCATTTCCCAGCTACAGCATCACTTCATATCCAGTGGTCTTTACAAAGAGCCATTTCTAACTTAAAAAATTAAAATGAAAGACATTTGCAAACATGAACTTGGCTTGTAGTTAGCAAGTATATTGATGCAAGATTCCTTTGATTTAATAGTAAAATGCGAAATATAGGATGCATAATTGGGAGTAGCAGGTCACTGTATTCAAGAAAATCCAATATGATGGGTAGGGTATTCCTTAACCAAAATGAAGCTCTGTTCTTTAGAGGACAATGCTTATTGCTTCATCATTTGAACTGAGAGAACTAGTTTATTTGTATAAAGAAACCAGTCACTAGCACAAATGATGTATACTTTGGAATAGATTGCATATTCCTACATTGGCCAACTTGGCAAATTAGTTAATGGCTTTTCTACTAAGGAAGTATGATGCTTAGAACTTTGAACTAAAGTAACTACTGTACTCTACACACAATCAGTCTCTAATTCATGGAAATTTTTCTATTTGCAAATTACTTTCTTTGGGGGATAACTTGATTATACTAAGGTAGGTCAGGTTCTTAACAAGATTTGCTGACTTAATGGGGACCTTGATCCCTTAGGAGCTGAGCTTTCAGCAGTCTAATTACATTTATTGGAAGATCTTCACAAGTTCACTCAGAAAGAGAACTCAGCCAGTACATAGTAAGTAACTCTTTATTTGCCATTATAGTTACAAAGCTGGTCAAGAACTGGGGAATACTGTACAAACGGGGCTGCCTTATCAGGACATCAGCTCAGGGCCCTTAAAGAATATTTTCATTATTCATTCCCAGTCTCAGCAATGATAACTTTTACCCTATGGGGGGATGGCAACTCACAGGAAGTTTTCTTGAGATGAATAAGTGAATTTTAATTTCTGGGACACAGTGAACCTTATCATTAAACAAACCATTTCCTACAAGCCGAGCCCATGATAATCAAATTCCAGTTACCAGGTCAAGAACATTGTCAAATCAAATTAATAGAGAACTGATTATTCAGGAGGAGGAGGAGAAGAGAAGTCAGTGGGTAAAAGACTAGAATACTGCATAGATTATACAAAAACAAACTGAAAGGGTTGGAAGTGGAAAGGAAAAACAAACCAAGAGGACAGACAGACTGACAGAATGACTGAGAGAGTGAGGAAGTCAAGTACCAGGGAAAACAAGGTTAGAAGTTAGGGAGCCTTCTGAAGTCCCTGGCACAGCATGCCTGATACTTAGGGAGAAAAAATAAATAAATAAAAGAAAATCGGGAGGAGAAGATGCTTGGGGGGAGGAGGGGAGAAAAGGAGGGTGCAAAGTTGGAAGGGTTACCCCATACAGCATAACTCCTATCCTAGGCTAGCGGTCGTGTGCAAGCCACAATTAGGAAGCAAAGCAGCTGGTGTTGGGATGCAACACTGTCCCAGGAGACATAGAGTTGGTGGCATGGATTTTTGTGCCGCAAAAGTCAAACGAGGACATGGCATGTGAGCGCTTAGGAGTTAATTGCTTGTGCCTGTTGCTTCCCCGCCCTCATAGCCACAGGACAGGTAATTAATTTTTATGAGTTGTTATCTGCAAGCGGAGGCCACTGTAGCCTCCCTTCCTGACCTTGCATCTTGATCAGTTTTTTGCATATATATTTAAGAAGCAGAGGTTATTATCCTACTGTTCCTTCTCCATGGGACCCAGGATGCAGAGCAAGGCTCCATGGTTAAGAAATATTGTGGTCGGGAAGGACACAGCCCTGTTTCCCTGTCCTCTTTGGCTTACTAATTTTTTTTCTCCTTTTCTAACGGTAAGATTGGGGTGGGGGTGTAGCTTAGTGGCAGAATGCTTCTAGAGCATAGGTTCCATACCCAGCTCCACCACCGAAACAAAAAAGCAAGACCTAGTTGCATTTCTTAACTGATAACCTGACATTCCACCTTTAGAAAAAGTTGAGAAACTGCTTCTGCAAGCCTCAAATGTGGGGACATACCCAAGGGCTGGACAGGGTAAAAATGCTCTCTCAGTGATGCTTCTAAGTTTTCATTCGTCTATTGCTGTGTAATAGATCGAGTTGGATCTGTAAGCAAACGGCATCAGATGACTGGCCCATTCTTCTGATGGTAAGTAGGAAGATATGATTTCCAGTCAAATGATTTTACAGGGAAACAAAAACCTGTCTCAAAATTAACAACAACAACAAAAGGCTGGGGGCTAGCTCAGTAAAAGGCTGGGGGCTAGCTCAGTGGTTAGGTGACCCTGGGTTCAATTCCCCGGTACCAAAAAAAAAAAAAAAAAGGTCAATAAAGGACAAAGGAATTTAAGTGTATTAAAATGAATTTACAGGCAAGGACAATAGAATACAGAAGACCTGGGGTTAAAAGTCCATATTCACATCAGCATTGACTAAATGCACTACAAAAATTTCTGTGACTTTTTTATGGTTTTGCTAAGTCATATAATCCCTAGAATGTAAGGAAAAATACGCAGAAAACAGTAGCAAAATAGTAGGTTCCTTGATCCCCGAGCCTCATAGTATCTTTTTTATTTCATTACGTGGCAGGGCCTATAAGACAAGAGCAAATCAGAACCACTGCTAAAATCAAGAATCTGTCAGTCCACTTTGGGGGTCCCACATGTGGAAATGTTTGAGTCTTTACAGTTTGGCTGGATGCATTGCAGGGCATCAGATGAAGCATATTTTTCAGTCTGATGTGTCCAGACTGAGACAGAGCCCTTATCTTGGTCAGTCTGAGTTGACCTTTAAGATCAGATACTGTGGACTGGACTTGTATGCTCTGGAGCATTGAAAAGTGTGTCTTTGAGATGTGCAGATACCAGCACACTCTTTTTGTTGACCCTTGAAAGATCTTACTGTGGAAGAAGCAATATATCTCAACTCTTTGACTTCATTATTTTGAAACAGAAATATTACATTCTACAGTCATACCCAAAAGTTATGAAGGAGGAGACCTCCTGCAGAAGCTGGGACACTTTTTGTCAGGAGGGAAGAACTCCTATCAGTATACTGCTGCTCCTTGTAGTGCTCCCAGTCTTGAGAGATGCTTTTTGATGCCTGAAGGCTAATTCATGTAAATTTGGGCTTTCCATCAAATTAATAGTTTTCTTCTGGAATATTCTTTGAGGGATGGGCAGTTCATTGAGCCACTATCCTTATAACTGTTAGAGCTTGCAACCACCTCATTTGGCACAAGATAAGGAATACATTGGGAGAGAGAGTTGTTAACATTCAAAAGAAGGCAGCTGGTGTAGGACGCTCCTTCTGCAGGATGTCACTGAAACTAGCTGCATGGGGCTCAGACACTGTCCTGTTAACCAGGACACAGTGCTGTCGGTCTGACACCCTATTCCAGGGCCGCACACAGCATTCAGTGAGACAGGCTGGCCTGGCAAGGAGACCAGTGAAAGGAGCACAGCTTCCTGTTCCTCTCAGAACTGGCCTTTTCGACCCACTATTTAGGAGGAAAGGCTTCAGGAGTAGGCCCAAGTCTCATGTGCACATAAGAGGTATTCTTTATGATTACAGTGTGAAATTTTCTATTTGATTAGTTGTCTGGATAATCTTAGTGACTCAAATTTAATTCCATTAGCACTGGCATTTCTACCTAAAATAGCACAAGGCTTCTTTCTTTCTGTTTTCTATTTCCTTACTCATAAGATAATGAAGTTGATTACAGTCGTACTTGGATATCTCCAGAAAACTTGAGTGATTCAAGTCTGTGCATACAATACTGTGTTGCAACGTAAGGGTTTTCTGTAACCATATTAATAGACAATTTTTACGTTGTATGTTAAGCGCCCATCAGACTATGAGATGGTGTGTTTTTTTAAGCAGATGCATTTAAAACTTTTGTTCTTAGGCCTCTGGTTTGATTTCTCGTGTAGCCTTAGGGACCACTCCAATGTACCCAAGCTTTAATAACAAACAAAAATTAAAAAAAACATAGGCAGGTCCAATCAGTGGGTCATACACAATGAGGAATGTGCATGAATTTGCAGCTGTGGGGGCAGGTGATTTTAAGATTTTAAACTTTAAGTGAAGGTAGCCTGGGACTTTATAAAAACTGCTGTACCCAGTAACATTTCAATAAACTAATCATAGACTGACAGCAGAGAAATCATTGTTATAGCTGTATGATCCCTTCTAAAGAAAAAGGAAATTAGTCAGGAACTGAAAAGTAAGAGTAGGAAGGGAAAAAGATTTCAGCTCATAGGCTCTAAATTCTGCAGGCTAAAAGGAATGATGATTGGTCCATACCCATAAATTCAATCCCAAGATGCTCTGCCAATGCAGAAAGTTGACAAAAAAAAGAGAGAAAGGGAAAAAGTTTCAGAAAGAGCAATACACTGCACTCCAAAACACATTACACATGACTATTACAGCTCTCTGTGCGTGCACACGGGACAGGACAACGGGTGGTCAGCAAAGCAGTGCTCAGGTACGCCTCCGAGTCGGCAGAGGAACTGGGTTTTTAGACGTGTGCGAATACCAGCACACTCTTTATTAACCCTTAAAAAACTTTACTGAGGGGGCAGTTGCATAGCTGAACTATCCTCTACATACTCTGAATGAGAACAGAAAGAATACTTTTATCATCGGAAAAAGCACTTGATATTATTTCACTCCCTTTTTTAATAAAAGAAAGTCCTAAGGAGGTGAAATTTTATTACATAGTGGCAGAGCCAGGAGTAGAAGCCAAAACGGAGTAATTTGGTCTGAAATTTTTGTCACATTGGACTTCTCTTTTTCATTTTTTGTGGGTAGTTTATGCTTCAGTATTTCTTGTTCTTTATTATTTTAAAATCTGTATGTCTCTTTCTTTTCTTAACCTTCCGCTCTCTTCATGTTTCATTCAAAAAGAAAATGAAGAAAGAAAAAACTCAAACAAGCATTTCTCCCCTAAAATCTGAGATAGGCACCAGGCACTTGGGACACTAGAGGGCCTGCGGCTTATTTTTATTTTTTTCCCCATACATTTCTGTGTGGTATTGGATCACTCTATGTGTCACTCTTTGAGATCGCAAAAAACATAAATTCAAGTGTGTGGGGGGGGTGAGAAAGTTTCTGGGGTCTTTTGATTTTAATTTCTTACTCTTCCAAATAACATTGGGAGACAATTGGATCGTCTTGCTATAGTGCTGAGCTCTGTTGGGCACAGGGACCAAATGCATCTAAAGCCCCACCCAGGGGAAAGGACTCAAAGGTGTGAGCCCACAAACAGAAATCCTGGCAAATCCAACTCTGGACACTTAAGGATTTCAGAAAAGCTGAACCTATCAAGGCTCAACTGAGGAAATGTGAGAAAATCAGCAAATAAAATTTTAAAAATCTCGAGGAAGGACACTTTTCATTCTTACAACAAAAATTGGTGTCTCAATTTCATTGCATGACAGCTTTCAGGACTTTCCTCTCCTGTGTGTGCACGGTAGTTAAGAAGCAGGAGGCATAGGAATTCAAATTATGGCCTGTACTTTCCTCTCCTGATCATTGCTTTCAGAGATAGCAGAGTGAGCCAATCATATAACGATGCATCTCTTGAAAACAGGGATTGAGGGGTGTCACTCTTACAGAAACATTGGTTTGGGCATGGGGAAAGTTCCTTCTGAGAAGAGGGGAAGAGTGAAAGATAAGGGCTGGAGTCATCCTGGTTCCAGGTCCTGTCTCTGCCATTTATGTGGTTAGTGATTTTGGAACAATAAATTTGTCATTGACCAAATTCATACGACACACTTGCCTCATTGGGTGACCCAGGGGAACAAAGGAGACATGAAAAATGTTGGCCATTAGCAGGAGGGTTTAACATCTTGGGAAAAAGATATCTTGAGAGACGTGCCATGGGCCACTTAATGCATTCAGGTTTACTTTTGATGAATTTCTTGCCCAGGACAATTCTAAAAGCTACTGGGAGATATCTAAACAATGGACTTCAAAAACTTGTAGCCTCTTATGGAAATGAAACTTCCCAAATTAAAAAAAAAAAAAAGGTACTATGTATCGGATAATGGGAGGAACTATATATAATAGTTTCTTTTGCCTTGGTCCCAACATATGCAATAATCTGAATTTTTTATTAATTATAAACAAAGAAATTTAAGGTTAATTTGGTTGCATGAGATATCCATACTAGAGTAATTTATTCAAATCCAAACAAATTTCTTTTGCCTCTGAGCAGCACTTGGTTTGTCAAATTGACATTTTTCCCCAATTTGCTTTCTTCATGTAAACTTTGGCACATCAATGTGAAAAAAATCATTTCCAAAGGAAATTGATAATGAATTTTCTTACTCATTTCCATGAGAATGTGACCCCATTTCCCTACTAGAAGCCCCTCCATCTCTTGCTTTTCGCTTCTACCAGTCAGTAATATTTTAAGGGTTAAAACCAAGACATATCTATAAAAACCCATTCCAGAGAATCATTGCTCCATGCCTACATGAACACTGCTAATGATCTGTATTAGTTGCATAGAAAGCTTGGTTAAGTCTTCAATAAAATTAGTAGCATGCTCATGCATACATATTACTGCATTTACAGTTTTATAGGTAAGTCTGTGAGCCTAACTATAATTTCATTTCAAGGGAAGTCATTCATATCAGGCAGTTCCAATTTCAAATAATTCAATGGGAAATTGGTACTTAAAACTGGAATCTTCTGGCCATAAGCCCTAACAAGGAAACAAGCAGAGGAAACATGCACTGGTCATTCTAGACCCGGAGCAAATACTGCTGTAATTTATTTCTGCTGTTGGTGGCTGCATTTCTTTCATAGTGAGTCAAAACGGCAGAATATGCAAACACTTTTCATTTTATGAAGAGGGTATTTCTATCTGTTCTATTTAATCTAATGTTGGCTTAGTCTCATTAGGTATCACATGCTTCCTATTGAACTTCTGCCTAGCCACTACATTTTTCAAATTAAATTAATAATTCAAAAACACAAAGGTTACTGTAAACAATTTAGTTTCCTTTTCTACATGTGATTTCCTGCTGTGCCCTCAGCAATATAAAAAATTAATTTAAATCTGAGTCTTCAGAAACTATTAAATATTGACTCACTAATCCTTTGCCTTAGAATTTTATAATTACTTTTAGAAAACTGATTAACCTAGAGGTTAATTTAAATTTTCAACTGCAGTAGAAAAAAGAACAATAAAACAACTTTCTTTCACCAAAATTATATATTCATTGCAATTGTGGTTTCTGTTAAAATTTGGAGACATTCCAGTATTTATTCTTTAACATCTTGAAACTGTTTATGCAAATAATCTCAAAGGCTTATGTGTAGTTTTGATTTTTTGCACCTCTGGAATTTCTAAAGGAGTTCTGTCAATGCTAAATCCAAACAGACCAGTTTAGTGTCTCATTTTTAATTTTAGACTTACCTTTGTAAGTGTAGGTACTTTTTTTCACATATGCCAATCCGTATTGTCATTGAGCCCTTTGAAATGTAATAGCAGACTTTTTCCTTATTTCTATGGTTCCATATGCACATGAGCACACTCACAGATACAGTCAGATTTCACACTGAGTGGGAACGTATGGCAATTTTTTCATGGATGGAGTATGACTTTGTTCTACTGTTAGCAAGGTACATGTTTGATAAATACATTTTTTTCAATTAGTTTTGAAAGCATTTAGAAATCCATGGAATAAGTAATGCAATAATGACCTATGATTCAAAGCTACTTTAAAAGATATTGGATAAGCTTACTTATTTTGAGACTGTGCCTAAAAGTTCAAAAATTGTATTCTTTTAAAATATTCCATCATTTGATCTATTCTATAACTAGTTCCTATTATTTGTTAGTTTTTACAGGATATATTTGTTCCTTATTACCTTTAACTATTGAAGCTGTGAATGCTTTTGCTTCATAAAGTCTATGTACTATGGTTTACATGGATACACACACACACACATACCATATTACACACTGGTGAGCACAATCACATCAACTATTAATTGTGTCAAACTAGGTCAAATTTAAAACTGACTAAACACAACAATATTTTCCTGGAAAGTATTATACATATGTTATATTTTGAGAAAAATGATTGTCCTTTAAGATATACACATCCTTTCTTTCATTTTAATTACATTTTTACAAATCAACAAAGAGCCGACAGGATATCCTGGGTGAAAGTACTTTGTCAAATCCTAATAATGTAAATTACATGTTAATAAACATTTGAAATATTCTAATTCTTTTTAGAATGCTAGTTTTTCAACTGCAAATGTGGTTTGGTAGGTTTTAAATGTTTCTTTTTCAGGCTGAGGACCATCTTGTCCTTCAAATCTATATCATGCCCTCCAGACTTTATATGTCCTCAAGCAAACAAGCTTTTAAGTTACCTCCCTGGCAACATATTCTAGCCTTTTCTCAGCCTTCATTGCTACTCAAACATGAAATTCTTAGAGCAGCAAAAACTTATTTTGCTCTCCTCTGTGCAGGTGTTTGCCAAAAGAAAAATTGAGAATTTGGGGCATAGACATGAGAGACTGAACTCTGGGCAAGACAATTCTGGAAAGTAATGTCTGATTGGAAGCTCTTCCTTTTCCAGACACAAAGCATCAATAATGCAGTCATTACATGTTTTGTTCATAAATGTGCTTCCTATCAATCTTTGTTAAATCAGGTTAAATATGAATGCTAATTTCCTGGATGTCTTCCAAAAATGTCATTGAGAGCTTACTAAAGAATTTATTTAAGGAGTCACACTTTGGAGCTCATGAAATAGAATGGCTATTTTAATATTATATCTTGTGAAAGAGAAAATAGCTGAAAGTGAATGAAAAGATTTTCTTCCATTACTTCCATCAGATCTAACTGCATTATTATTCTGGGAAATATTGTCATTGTTAATACTTTTCTTCATACAGTCACCCAACATTGCCTTAAATGCACAATAAAACTCTATATAAAACACCAAAATATTAAGAAATAACTTAAATGTTCAGAATTTTCATTAATTTCTAAAATTTGTGATTTATTGAATTTATATAGTCACATGGATTTGCTAAATCTGTGCTATTTAATATAAGTACACATTTCTTAAAAATGGTTTTAAGGTATTCAATGAAATTCTGTTTTTATTCCATTCTGTTTATACTTTCCAGCCTACCTTTAAAAATTAATTTATAACTATGGAGAGAAAAATCTTGCCCAACGTATTTAAATATTTGTGAATACTGTAAAGACTACATTTGAAAATAGAGCAATGCTCTTTTGCCTTTTTTTTAACAATAGAAAATAGCTTATATAGTCTGATATGTAGTCTATGTAAAGAGTTAAATAATATTTCACTAAATAAATGGTAATTATGGGTTTAATCTCCCCACATTATAGAGTTCATTCTGATAACTGTTACAGTTGTTAACATATTCTTATTCTTTGCACGCATTAGAAGAAGGATAAATTTCTGGATCTTTTGAAGTCCTTAAATGTCCAGCCTGGGTCACTATTTCTTATGTTACATGAATTTAAACTGCAATAAACAAATATTTTTCAGAGTGAGCAATTGATAGGGTTTACAAAACAGGGGCTGCCAACTCCAATCCATTGCGTGCTTTTGCAAATGAAGACTTTTTTTAAAGGACACATTTTTTTCAATTATTTTATTTATTTGTTTTTATGCTGTGCTGAGGACCTGGTGCCTCACATATGCGAGGCAGGCGCTTTACCAATGAGCTACAAGCCCAGACTGCAAATAAAGTTTTGAAAGAACACAGCCACATGCACTGTCTGTGGCTGGGTTTTTGCTACAGTGGTAGAGTTGAGAAGCTGTGGCACGGAGGAAATCACCATAAACACTAAAATATTTGCTACATGAACCTTTACAGAAAAAAAGTTGTCAGCCCCTACCACAAATGGATAACTAAAAATGGATCCACTTCAAATACACTGGTGTGAAAGTTATAGAACCCAAAGCTATAATCCTAGTTCTTAACAAAAGGACAAACACATGGGTTACTCATCCATGCAACCATACACAATGGGAATTGGGTATTTTAGGACTGATTTTTCAAAACATCATGAAGTCACAAAGCTCCATTGTGATTGCCTAGTTTCGCATAAAAATATATACTCTAAGCTACTTGTTATATTTCAATGCAATACATTTAAAAATAATGTTTTTCTCCTAAAATTACCTCTGAAAATAATGTGAATAAATGCTAATACAAGGAAATGCTAACAAAAAAATAGTTGTTTAAACTAGTCCTGAATTACTTGTTCCCTAAGCAACATAAATAGAAGCCAGGATATCTCATTTGTTGTGAAATGTTTGCTTTTAATTTTCCTATTCAGTGTTTTTTTTTCTTTTCCTTTTTTTTTTTAAATGCCTACATGAAAACTGTTTGGTTAATGAAGAGAAACATCTGTACTCTTTTTACGATGTTTATTTGTTATAAATAACACACTCTGAGCCAAAATTAACTTACCATCATTTTGAGTGTATATTGGTTACAGCTTAGCAACAACCCTTTCAGGATGTTGACATAGTATACAGAAGATGGACTGTTTGGTGCAATGATTTTATTTTATCAATGAAAGTGAGACTTTTAAATGCCTTTATTATTTCACTGCTTGATATTGACTATCAGTTTGTATCACATTATGCAGTATCAATTCCAGAAACATACGGAGCCTCACACACCTAGTAGTATCTCAGAGCCAACTAGTCACGAACAGAGGAAGTAATACAATTGCTTTTGTTAATGTTCTCATGCGACAGGCAGAGGCAGTCAATATTAGACCTGGTGAAACACATCTAGCTCTAGGTGAAATCTGAGGGGAGATGCAGCAACAAGAAAGCAGCACCGACTGAGCATGCTCCTATTCAGGCAGAGACAGAAAGGGAGTGGACGTACTGTAGAAGCTGGCCATTACGTAGTTTTGGCAGCGATCACCAGTAAACTCATTTGGGCACCTGAGAGAAGAAACAAAAAAACAATGGTAGAAAAAAACAGAGAAAAAGAGAAGAGGTGAATATATGCTAGAAAGAAGCTCCTTCAGTGTCATTTGACTGAACTTGGTGAGTTTACTCTCAGGAACTGAATCTTCGTCCTAATTGTGGCTTTCAGACTCAGGCATTTCTCCCTGAATGGTTAAAAATCTGAATAAGACGTAGTTTTTGGATTTGTATGATGAAGAGATCCTGGCATTTTAAATGACTTCTTTCTTTCAAAAGGAGTCACTTAAAATTAAAATCTAATGTTTTATTCATCCTCTGTTTTCTATTGGATAGCCTTGATCAAAGATGCTGGAAGGAAATATTTTTCCGATGGTTTGCCTGTCATGGTTTGTCAACATCACAGGCCATCCCGATTGGCCATTAGTTTACATTTATATCTTTGGGACCTGTGTGCAGAGACAGCTAAAGATCGTAGTGATGGGTTTATGCCTTGAGTGCACAAACCATAATGAGAACAAAAGAAATCAGTTACAACTGAGTCGTAAAAGCACCAAGTGGTAGTGATTGTTGCTGTAGTTTGGGGGAGAAAGCAAATTTCAGATTATTTTAACATACTTTCTTGGTTTTGGACTTTCATGGGCACATTCTCAGTACATCTTGCTCCAGTGAATCCAGGTTGGCACCTAGAGGGCAAAGATGTGATAAGCAACAGAACGCTAAAGACACTGAACTTTCAGACTGCCAATTTTCCTCCTATGGATTTTCGAGATTCCTAAAAACGATCTGGCACTGAACAACGTAAAGAGAAGAAACGACACGACATTGAGGAAACCACGTCTCATGAAAACTGCGGGTTATCGATTTTTGTTGTTTGCTTCATTCGTCCAAAGATTAGTAACTGCAATTTAACTAGAGTAAGGTTGAAGACTGAATAAGGCGGCAAGGCAGGGGCAGGTCTCATTTTCATTTTGACTCTAAGTGTTGATTCTTTGGATGCTGAAATATGGGCTTTGATAGCGGCTCCTTGCGCTGGTCTACACATGTCTTTTCTGATCAAGTGATCTTGAGCTGCTCATGCTGTGTATACCCAATTGTTTACTTATTTCATAGCTACTTTCCAAATTATAGGATAAATTGTTAAACCCTAGAACTTATAAACTTTTACAGTCCAAGATGATTACCGACAAGAAAAACTTGTTCGTAATCACTATCCGAAGAAGATCTTACAAAATAAGATTCATTTGAATGTTGCAAGACGGGTAGTGGGAGGTCCACGTTAAAATTTAGAAGTTACTTTTCTACAGAAGTATTTGGTAGATGCCATTCTTGCATTTAAGGTAAAACTATTTTGAAATTATATAAAATTCACATTTTACTCAGTCACATAGACTTACCTATCAAAATTCTGGAATCTTGGTATTATATTGTTCTTAAGGTCATACAATGGGACCAGGCTTGGATATGAGAGTCCTTTATATTTGCTCTGTTTGTGCCTATTATTTTAGTATCTAAAGTGTTTTAGGTTGGATGTACTTTACCCAATATCAAACTCTAATCAATAAGTCTATTGAAGGAGTCTAGAAAACAAATATACTTAGGGGTGGAAAAATCTTTATTTAAATGCTCAACACCCAAAGCCAAAATTTTTAATCATTCATCATAACACCTAATGTAACTTAGCTCTGATAGCACATACCTAGTGATTGTTTTACACAACCCTTTCTCCTCTCCAGAGTAAATAAGAATGAACATTATCATTTTGGCATCAAACAGATGTGAACAAAACTATTTATTTTTACTAACATAGGCATAATTTCTTTTCCTGTTAAGCCAAACTCCATACTAAAAAAAAGTTACCAAATAATTTGGTACATGCGATTCTCCCACTTTGTGAAGAATGGCCTCCAAGGTCAGGTTTCAGCAATGCCAGATTTCTTTCCCCTGAGAACTTGTGCAGTATAATCATGATCACCAACACTAATATCAGTAAGCGTAAACAATAAACATTTTGTATCGATATAGTCACTCTAAACTCTGCAAAAACACTTATATGTAAATGAACTGATTATTTTCATTCAGAATACTTTTCTTGCAGGAAATAAAGTGCTATGAGAAATGCGTGAAATAAGAACTGTTAACCCATGAGGTAGGGTTGCGTCTCATGAAGACGTCATTCTACAAACTTCAGTGAGAATGTCTACACAGATATATAAGAAAATATATTGAAAAGTTTACATGTAACTTATTCAACAAAATAATTTCTAAAGAAAAATAGGGTTTTATTTGCTTGTAAACTAAAATTATAAATCCATATAGACACATGCTATACCTCAGGAAGTAAGTCCAGAATAAAGGATACAGTCTATACTGACCATTTCATCTTACCTGATTTTATTCTTGATAAAATTAAAATTCTTATCTACTTGTTTCCTATAAAGAACATGGTGTAAAATATGTGTGTCCGCTCTGTGTGTGTGTGTGTGTGTGTGTGTGTGTGTGTGTGAGAAAGACAGAGTACAAGATAGGGACAGAAAGAAAGAGAGGGTACATCCATGTGAGGTAAGAAATATCCTGGTTTAGCTGGGTGTGTTGGTACATACCTGTGAACCCAGCTACTGGGGAGTCTGAGGAAGCAGCCAAGTTCAAGGTCACCCTTAGCAATTTAGTGAGACCGTATCTCAAAAAAAAAAAGGGGGGTGTGTATTCGTAGCTCAGTGAAGAAAGAAATTCTTATTAAAGGATCATGCAATGAATAAATAGCTGAGGAATCAAGAGTTCCTTAACAGAAGAAATACATTCGCTAGGAAATTGTTCTTTAGGCATATTATGTAACTAGAGAACACATGACACTACATAATTGGGGTAAAAAAATTCTTACCCATCAATTCTCTAATTGCTATGAACTTCTAACATGTTTGTGGGGAACAAGCATTGTGGGGAGGTAGTTAACCCTAGTATAAGATCATACAGAATATTTCATATAGTAATACTAGAAATACTTAAGGTTTGCTAATTTTTTTACAAATTACTGGTGATATCTGAAACAGAACAATCACTTTGTTCATGTTTCTCTCCATAGAGGATGAATTTTCTTAGTTATTTCCTAGTATTACAAAGCCCTTTAATTACTGTATATTAAAAAAAAATTTAAAGATAGAAAAGGAGAAAAAAGGAGGGGAGGGGATGGAGTGGGGAGAGAGAGATGGGGATGGAGGGGGAGAGAGGGAGAATAAATTTTATTTATTCATCTGGATTTTGTTTCTCCGACACTTGGTTGTGTATGTGGTGCTGGGGTTCGAACCCGGGTCCTTGCACATGCCACACAAGTGCTTTAACTGCTCCAGCCTTGTATACTAAAATTTAAGCAGTAAGGGACCCTGAACCGGGAAGATGCAAGCTAAGGCTCTCTATCATGGCACCATAGTATCTTGCTGTTGGACATTTAGCTTTTATTTTTATTTTTTTCAGGGCTGAGGACCAAACTCGGGGGCCTTGCTCGTGCTAGGCAAGTGCTCTGCCACTGAGCTAAATCCCCAACCCCTGGACATTTAGCTTTATTGGCATTATTTGCTCAGTGATAAAATACAGGGATTTAACTAAGTGGTTATCAAAAATCTCTTTTACCATGGAGGTTCTGGGAATTGATGCTCATTTTAATGGAATCTCTGTTATAAAGCTCTGACATCATTTCTTCTGAATGTATTACCAGTCAGGGACAAGAGAACTCAAGAACTTAAAAAAATCATTTCTGTGTGCTGGGGATGTAGCTCAGTGCTAAAGTGCTTACCTAGCATGTGCAAACTCCCAGTGCCCCCAACACACACACAAAAAAAAGTTATTAAATACATTTTGGATAGAATGGATTTTTAACACTATCATTGAGGTAAAACTAATTGCAGATACCCAAGCAATTCAAGTGGCCAGCAACAAAAGCCATTAGATAACTGTCACTGACTTCCAGAGTTGTTGCCAAACTAGTGGGAAGGAAGCGGAAACTGCCATAGTTTGTTCATAACCCAACTGCAGACTGTGCTCAGAAAGCACATGGAAATGAAAACCCCTCTCATCCACAGCCTGGACGAAATTCTATGGAATTACTTCTAAAAGGACAGGGAGACTGTCTGGCTTCTGACCTATTTCTTAGTGTTGGATGTTAAGCATCCAATCTATCACTTTCCTGGAACACATGAACATGGTAAATTTAAGCTGATTTTGAAAATATGTTCTGGCATGAATCTGAGAAAAATCCAAGAATTTTATTTCATAGAAGAATCTGAAGATTTGAGTAGGAATCAAACACCTGCTTTAGCTGCCGAAATAAGTCATTCGTTTCATTCATCAGATTGAAGACGGAAACAGTTTTTTTAAAAAATTTCAGTATTTGCCCTTAATATGATCATCCTTGTCCTACATTTGTTTTGATTGGAATGAAAAATCAGTTTGGTTTAAAATCACATGAATCTCTTCCAACTAACTGTCCCTAACCTCCACCTTCCCACTTCCCACTTCCATCTTCTGGATGAAGTCTCCTTTTTCGGCTCTCATTCGGCGCCCTGTCCTGGTCTCTGCACTCGCCTGTGCTGTGGTTATCTGTTTCTGCAAACAGTGACTACATTTTGACTATTTCGTATCTCCACTGCCTAACACAGAACCTGGCTTACCAGGAGCTCTCACAAAACGTTTGTTAAATTGAACCAAAGATCACGCTTCAGTGTTGGATAAAAAAACTGTAGGAAAAGAAACTCATAAGGATCTCCCCCTTACTTATTTAAAGGTGAGAGGAGGATTTTTAAAATCTGGTTTGTTTTTCCTTATTTATTTATTTATTTATTTATTTGTGTATCTGCTGATGGGGATCAAACCTGGGACCTTGCAAGTGCCAGGCTAGTGCTCTACCACTGAGCCACTTCCGCAGCCCTGCTTCCCAGCAAGTGTTCTCCTCAGAGACTTCCTTCCCAAAGTAAAACCCTTTAACCCTGTGTTTTCAACTTGGAAAGAACTTATGATTCTTTTAAGTGTAAGTTTATTATCTGAAACTTAAATCTTGTTACTGAAATACCAGTTTACCTTGGATTCAATAGAGTAGTATAGTCTACTAACCAAGACTTCTGACCAATACCACTCAAATAAAAGTGGTGTTTTTTCCAAAAAAATATATTTGCCTCAAAATAGCACTTTTTAACAGTGTGTTGTCTCAGTCTTACGTATTGCCAGATAAAATCATTTTATTTTTAAGTCCCTATTAAGGTAACCTAAAACTGAGGACTATCCAAATCTACTTTAGCCCAGTCTATGTATGATCTATCTAGTTTACGTATCTAGCCTATAGATCCACAGCTTTACATGAGTTGTAAGGTACAGGATTTTTCTTTCAGCCACTAAGTAGTTCCTAATAATTAAGTTCTCTATAACATTTCAAACACTGGCCATTTTAGGGGTATTGTCAATTATATACATTGGTTTACTTAAAATGAAGAACACAATAATAATCCATTATAAGACAACATACTATGAATAACCTGACACATTGATAGATGTATTTTGATAACTAGTTTGGTGTTTAGTGTACTTTTATATTCTAATTAATGAAATTATTTCCCATTTTTCTGGTGGAGACTCTAGACGTTTTCAAAGATATCACAGACCTAAAGAAACTTTTGGTTACAGAGGGTTGGCTGTAACCATTGGTTGGTTGAAGAATGGTTGGTTGAACTACTCTTTTTTTTTTAGAAGAGAAGGACAGAGTTAGAGACAGAGAGACAGAGAGAGAGAGAGAGAGAGAGAATCAATTTTTATTGAGTTTTTCACATGGCTTTCGTTGCTCCGACACTTAGTTGTGTACGTGGTGCTGGGGTTTGAACTCGTGTACTTGCTGGGGTTTGAACTCGTGTACTTGCGCATGCTGGGCAAGTGCGGTAACCACTGAGCCATCACTCCAGCCCTTTATGAACCATTTTTAGACAGCTTTTCTCTTCCTTTATTTTCTGGCATCATTTTCATCAGGCCCTCCGCTGAGGAGGCAGGAAAAGGGAGACAGAGTCTACACCCTACGCTCCCTCTCTCTTTAATCATTGCTCCACAGTGGAATATTTGGATGATTTAAAAAATATCGTCAAAAACAAAACAAAACAAACAAACAAAAAAGGAGTTCCTGTTGTGCTTTTGCTCTTTCTGAATACTAGTAACAGCATTTCCTTTTACACTGTACAGAATCTAAAATGATTTATTTGGTGTCTGTGTTTACAAACATCAAATGAAGGAAACGTAAAATAAACAAACACATATTGAGGGGTCCTATTTGGTTTGTGTTAAATGCCAAGGTCTTTCGTTGTCACTCTGCAAACTTCAGCTGGCAGTACATACACCAGCTTAGAGTGCTTGTCTATTTTTCTATACTATCATATTGCAAACCCTGACTTTCCTCACCCCTTAGCCAGTTCAGCATTCTGATCAGAACTCACCCACTTACAGGCTGAATATCTGCATTGTAGATTATTTTTTTCCCAAATGTATTGCTACTTTTAGTCTGCATTTTTCCAAGATGAATCTTATCTTGTTATCAAACTTAAAGTGAAATTTCTTGAGGTTTGAATATGCTTTTCTAATTTATGTTTTTCACAAATGTTCTTTACAATACCATCTGCAAAAGACACTCATTTCCTCAAGAGAATGCCCTCTTCAACATCATTAAAGAAAAAATTAAATATAAAACACTGCAATAATGTTTCCTTCAGATCCAACTTATACCTCTCCTTCACTGTTCAGATGGTGTATCTTTTGATTTTTCTTTTTTATTATGATCTGGGGACAACTTCTCAATCCATGAGGATACACATCGTGGCCCCTGTGGACTCATGGGTAAATATTCAGAACAAAAAAAATCCCCTAAATTGTGCTAGCTCTCAAATGTTGTATTTCAATGTCTAGGACATACAATCCCAATAATGAGGGGGGCAGAGTTTATGAATGACCTCCTCCTTGTTTGAACCTTGGTGCCCTTCCTAAAGCTCTGTTTGCACAGCTTGTTCTGAAATGCTCAGCTGCAGACGGAAACCGTTGCCAATGTTTACTCGAGGTGATGTATCCTTACATTAGGGGTCAAACAAGCTCATCGGATATGGGATCAATCTGCATCCTATACATCTCCATGGCACTGACACGGTGACATACTGGTTTGCTCTTCCTCTCTGGAGGATGCCCTTCCTTGACACACCAAACAGCTTAGAGCTTCGGAGGAGCTTTGCCAATCTACTACCAGCCTCATTTTATAATGAAGCATCTAAATATTTCCTTTGTACTTCAATCCTTCAATTTCAATATTTCAAAATGGTGCATTTTCTTTAAAATAGTATGTGCTTCAAGGTGAGGACTGTGTTTCCTTCTCCTCCCACAGAGCCTCGGCCTCTGACTAGGTCAGGTCCCCATTATCTATTCCCTTAGTTCCCTAATATCTCTCACAGCACTCCACACATCAATAACTTACAATTAAATCAATTACTTGAAACATGACTGTTATGTGCAACAGCCTATAGTTTCCATGAGGCAGGATCAGTATGGTTTTGTTCAATCTTTTTTCCTTAGCACAAGTACAGAGCTGCCTCATGGGAGCTCAATAAATCCATATGGCTGCTTATTGATTTTATGAGAGAAAAGGAAGAGAGCTATTCAGAATATTTAGTCAGCATACCTGATTTTAGACAAAACTGCACCTAAACTGGTTACTACAAGAAAAATAAAAAAGGACTTTGTTCAATCTACCTTAGAGAGTCAAAGTCAAAATGAGTTCATAAATACCTCGTAAGCACATAGCAGGAATATATATATATATATATATATATATATATATATATATATATATATATATTATATAAAGAATTGGCTGAGAAGTTCAGTGACCACATCCACAGGAGTCCCATCACTGTCTCTCAAGTATTTAAGAACAGAGAAGCACTACTGGCAAGTGTAACACCCATTCTAAAGAAAGCTCTTCCACGGCATGAGTTAAGAGTTTGCAATATGTTCTTATAGACTGGAATGAATTGTCTATTCCACATTTCCCTTTTTACAGCCATGGTGATGAGTCTAGAGGACACAATTATGAGTTTGGTTAATTGTGCTAATCCAGCTACTAATAAATATTATAGGTATTAGCATCACCATCATTACTATGCTGGTATTTGTAAACTTAATCTTAGCTAGCAACTTTGACTTTTTCACCATGTCAACTCAAATGTTTCCAGCCCCCGTGCTAATCATCTGTTATGTTCTCGGTGCCACTGTCCTGCTTTAAGAAGTTGCTGTGCCTCCCTATGAACTACTGTAGGGCCCAAAGTCCTCCACCTGACCGTTACAGCTCAGCAGCTGGCTCCTCATCTAATTTAGTATTCTTTTTCCTTTAACTTGATAGGATGGAACAGGTGATGTAGGCAAGCAATTGTGTTTCACTGAAAAAAAATTATCGCAACCTCAATACCTGCCTGGTCTACTGGAAAGATTCAGTAAACGATGGCTATGTTTATGAAGCTTTTGCTAACTTATTCCAGTCTTTTCTTTCCCTGCTTTAAGTTCTTATTCTCTTAATGATGAGCACTGTCCATTTGGAATATATTCACTGTCATTACTTAATTACTTTTAGCTCTCATCTTCTTAAATACTTCGAAGGGAAGAGAGATAATGCCCTATATTTTCTCTGTGTTTTCAAAAATTTGTTGCATACAGCTGATTTATAAATAAATGTTAATTAATATTTCATTTGCTGAGTTTAATTTTTAACACACTATTATGCCTTAATCTCCTAGAGTTAAACATTTTTCACAACTATATCTCTTTTAATAACATAATACAACATGGGGCCAGATGGTTTCATAAATATTAGTTTACAAAATCATAGCAGACTCTGTTTGTAGACAACTCCCATATTTCCAAGAATAGTGTGCTTGCTTTCTTGTTTTTGCATATAAGAAAGCTAATGATCAGAGCTATTTAATGGCCTGTCACCTGAGAAGTTATAAAGCAAGGTTGTGGAATCACCAATTCAAAAACAAAAATAAAAAGAATCTACTAGTATTAAGTGAAATGAGAAAAAAATGGATTAAACATGATAACACTATTAAGACAGTTGTATATAGTTTTTCTATGCCTACAGAGACAATGTAATTGTCTTTTTATTGTAAGAAAAAAAATTCTTGCATCCCCATTGTTGAAAGTACCTTAACAGAAATGAGCCAATTTAATTTCACTGATTCCCTAGGAAAAAATTTGGAGAACCTATTAACTCTGTCTATAAAGATATTGTCCAGAGAGCTGAAGTAAAAGGACTCAAAACAATTCACCAAAATTGGCAGTGAAAACTAAACCCTTCATGATGAAGCCTCATCTGTCCACTTGGACAATGTATCAGGTTTATACATAGCATATAGGCTTATATAAAAATAATTTTCAGATTTTAAAAAATCATATTAACATCTTCTAAAATAGTGTCTACTGAAACTGTTCAGAAGAACAAATATAAGAAAGAAAACAAAGGGAAATCTGGACCACTTCATGTTCAAATGATCTTGTTTCTTCGAATTACATGACTACATATAGCACCAGAGGGTAAACATTGGAATGAATCTCTCCTTCCCTTTATATAATCTGGAATAGTAACTATTTTTTTCTTTAGGATAAATTTTATTTTACTGTAGAGCAAAAAGAAATATAAAAGATGAGAGCCACACTGAAATCCCCACGCAGACCCCAAGGGGACATCTGAGGAGCCAGCAAACCTCCCCTCAGAGAAGTGTTTAACTGTTACATGGTTAGTCCATTTGGAACACCTTGTTTTAAACAGAGGGACAAAAGAGATTTGCTGTAAAATCTTCTTCAACTCCCAAGAAAACAGGAGTGGATTAGGTGACCAGAGAGACTACTTGGAAACTTCCATGCTTGTGGTGTTTCTGAGTCATCTCTTCAGTGAGGACTAAAGCTGAGTTTGAATGATGTGGCCCAGCAATGTTTTGCTCTACACAGCTGGGCCATATGGAAACTATGAACTGGCTTCACAGACAGGACCATGATGAGCCAATACAACATTTTTATGTTTTCTGTTTCTGTTCAAGTGGTCTAGCAAACAATATATTATCCTGAGACATGGTACGTTATGTGACTTTGTTTAAATTCTGAACAGTGATTATTTATAATGTTATAGATATTTTTAATATAAGGGCTTTTTTAAAAAATAAAAACACTTTCATTTAAGAAAAAACAGTCTGAACTATTTTGTATACTAATATACTCTAATTCTTCCTTCAAGATACTGGCTCATTTTAACACAGCAATAAATTCATGGTCCAAAACAGGGGAGGGGAGGGTTAGCAAAATCATAAATATCAAAGGCTTTCTTTCCAAAAAGACCTTGTAGTAATTTATAACACTTTCCTAAAACAATTTAAATACAAGACAGAAATAAGAAGGAGAGAGACTGGGAAAGGAAGGAAGGAATTTTCTCAGCACTAGAAGGCAAGCATGACCCACTAGACAATTAGCTTGGGGGAGCTACAGTGTTCATTCATGTCTTGCTGCTTTAATAATTAGACAAGTAACAAGTGGTTCACTTTAAAATTCGAAAAAAAATATTTCAAGTACTTTTTTCTGGATTGGGCTTAAAATTTAATGAGAAACTGCGTGGGTGAAAAATTATAGTTGTTGGCAAAATATCAAAATGGAACAAATGAGTAGCACTTATGTGATTGCATGTTTTGTATAGGGTGTGGGAGTGCTAGGAAGAGCTGAAATTGATATGTGGAAAATAACTATGCTGGTTCCTTGGAGGTATTCAGAAACCATCATATGTACTCACTCAGCTTGTAAATCTTTACAAAGGCTATGATGAAAAATGATCATATTTCATCATTATAATTAAAATGTAGTGGTCTCGGATGTGTTTCTCAAGAAGAAAAATATGAGACATAGATAATATGGATAAATTGCTTAAAAGGGGGAAGAATGTAATGAACTATAATTTAAATTTTTTTGAGAAGATTTATTAAAACATAATTACACTGTATTCCTAAGATTAGGAAAGAAAACAAGTTTTGACTATTTAATAAATGAACTTCATATTTTACAGATTATAATTCCCAGCTTCTGGTATTTTCTACTTTGACTTGAGAAAATCTTATAGGATACTATAAGATTTCCTGGTGGGTCAGGAAAACCAAAGACTGAAACTGACAAATTTTTAAGACATAGGAATTTAGAGTTGAATAATCTTTTTTTTTTTCTTAAAGAAAGAGAGAGGGACAGTGAGAGAGAAGGAAAGACAGAATCAATTTTATTTAGTTTTTCATGGACTTTTGTTGCTCAGACACTTCATTGTGTATGTGGTGCTGAGGTTTGAATCCGCATACTTGCACACCCAAGGCAAGCCCCTAACTGCTGAGCCATCACTCCAGCCTCTAGAGTTGAACAATCTTAATGATCAAAAAGTGACTAAGATTAATTTTTAAACAATAACCATGGATAAATGTGATATAATTTAGATTCAAAAGGAATCTTTTTTTAAATTCTCTTTCATTTTTATCTTGTTTATAATTTTACAAGACTATACCTACAATTTTACTTTGGCTTATGACTATTACCTATCTTCATGAAGGAGACATTTGGTAATTAAAATTCTGCATTTCTAGTGTAGACCTGTATTCATCCTAACAGGTTCTATCTGCTTTTATATGTTGTTTTTCTTCATTGATAAAATAGTGGACAATCACCAAAATGTGTCCTCTTAACACTGCTTCTACTTGTTAAAAAGAAGAGTTCTGGGACAAAAAAAGGAGCAGTTCTGGAAGATTCATGTTCATAGCCACAAGTTCCCATGGGACACAGTTTAGAGTAGCCCATTCTGATGGATCAGGGGACAGCAGAATATGTGCTACAAGAATGCATTTTTGTTTGGTGTTAGGTTTTAAAACATGTGTCTTCTAAGATGCACTTTATTACTAACAAATATTATAAAGTTTTCTTAAAGTGAGTACAATGTTTGTATTGATATAGTGCAAAAGGCCTTGTTAACTACTTCCTGTGCCTCTTTCCTTTAGCCGGCTGCTCTTTATTAGCTCAACTGCTTTCCTAAAAGACTTGCGCTTCCTTTCAACCTTTAAGTCACATGCTATTCTAGAGCAAGACGCCATTTTTAGTTTTCCTCCTTCAGGACAAACATCACCACTTTTAGAACAAAGTACACACTGCATGCTTTAATTGTGAATTGCCTGCAAAATGTGTTGTATGTTGTATACTACATTTTTAAAAGAAATGCTTTTAAAATCCCTTGTTTAGGGGACAATGCTATTGATAAACAACCAAATAAATATTTGTTTTTCATCTTTTCAATGAAATAAGAAGCAACTTTTACCAACATAAACTTATAAGTCCACATACTACATGGAGAATAAATATGAAGAGTAGATTTGAAATGCACGGCACATTCAACACATATATTTTAATACACCTTATTAATTTTTACTATAAGTTCTAATTATCTAACGTACTGATAATACCTCTGTTTTATGGTGCCTGGTAAGAGAGAATAAATTTGATCCTTCTTAATGGTGCATCAACTCCCCCATGTCATGGAAAAAAAGGGACAATCTACATATATCCACAGCTGAGAGGAGGGCACGGAAGGACACTCTTCTACCCACAGTGGTGCTACACACACTAAGCACATTTCTGAAAAACATGGAATGATTTTTTTCCCACTAGTAATATCATCCTAAAGTTTATTTTATAATAGTTATGGAACAGGATATTCCCAAGTGGGTTGGGTATGTTAATAATTTGCCCTTCTGCTTCTTTCAATTGTCCTACTGATTTTGCAGGTGATCACTGGAGTAAGAGAGGAATATTATCTTACAGAAGTCCAATTTACACATGGGATGGAGAAACAGGTATCCAAAGTTACAGCCCCCTGTGATATCTGCACATCTCATTGTAACATTAAGGAAAATCACAAAACCACAAGGAAAGCAACATGACAAATATGAAGGTCAAAAAAAAAAAAGAAAACCAAAACCAAAACCAACACAAAAAACAAAACCCCGCACACCTTGAAAAAAGCCAAAACAATTCTAGATATAACAGAGGAAATGACGAATGGGGTGAATGCTTCAAAATACTCTACAAATGAAACAACATTATTCAACAGGATGCAACGGAATTGGAAAAAGAAGCAACGATCCACATCATGAGACATGGAATGAACCAGAATAAGAAGCTATGGACATGAGCCACGGAGAGGATTTCTTTTCTTACTTGCACAAGTATCTTGAGGGGTTTGAAAGGTCTTTCACCATGAAGCATTCGCCTCCATTCACACAAAAAGTTTTTTCCTTCTCTG
This sequence comes from Aplodontia rufa, assembly GCA_004027875.1. NCBI lineage: Eukaryota > Metazoa > Chordata > Mammalia > Rodentia > Aplodontiidae > Aplodontia > Aplodontia rufa. Next base: position 24,916 of record PVKS010027381.1, read on the forward strand.
CACACTTTACAAGATGGCTGGTCCCGGTGGTGGATGTAGACGTGGCTGGATAGGAGAAAAAGAAGAGGAAAGGTTCACATCTGTTTCAAGCTGCCTCTAACCATCTTATATTCTCTTAAAAAGAAGATTCCATATAAGGTGCAATGGATGTCACCAGATTCTGATTTGACAAACAATACCCAAGAAGTAAAGTGTCTATAAAGCAAAGCTATAAAATAAATAATTACAGAGTTAACTGAATTCTAATTAAGTAGAAAAAGGGGAACAACTTTTTTTTTTTTTTTACAACCAGTGTTCTATCTTTTAAGGTAGTAGGAAAAGAGAAGCTCTAGTGTCTTAAGTAAATTTATTTTCTAGGAAGGCGCAGAAGTAAGGGTATTGTGGGGACTGGAGTGGTGGTTCAGCAGTTTTGGTGCTTGCCTGGCAAGCACAAGGGCCTGGGTTCAAACCCCAGCACCACGTACACAACTAAATATTGGAGCAACAAAGGCCAAGTAAGGGTATTGTGTCAGGTCAAAGAAGCTCAATCTGGATATCAACTTCTTAATGGCCACTAGTTGGTAAAAGTATTAATTCTGGAAATTACGTTTAATGTATATATTGACTTTATGTTTTTTTACAATATATAACAAAGAAAAATTTATTTGACTTTTTAAAAATATTATTAAATATTATATATTAACAAATCAGAAGACATTTTCTTTACAATTTATATTCTTCTCTGAAAGTCATTGTTCAACATCTGATTGCCAATATATTTTTGTAGAAATGGAAAAACAGTCCAAATATCTCTACAAATGTAAAATAAAGCACTAAAATATGTATCTGAAGGAATATAGCAATACACCTTTCTGTCTCCAACATCACGTGATCACCTGGCATTTACTTCTCTTCTTTTTTTTTCAAATTTATTTCTTTTTCCATCCTGCCTTTGTTTCTCTGACACTTGATTGTGTATTTGGTGCTGGGGTTTGAACCTGGTCCGTGCACACGCCAGGCGTGTGGCATGTGCACGTCAGTCACGTGGAAATAAAGGTGAAAAGGCTGCCTGCACCTCTGAGGGAACAGATCAAACGAAGCCAAAGCTTTTGATCCTAAGGTTCTCAGGATGCTCAGTATCAGGGTTTCTCCCCACTTAATCCCTGGGAACCCGAGAAAGTCTAATTTACTTTAGCATTTACCAGCGATGTTATCAGACTAGAAGCAAAAGCATCAGCGAAGACTTTCAGGAAAAACTAAGTCCACACTATTTCTTGCCTTCCTTGCTGATTTCTATTTATATTTGCATGAATTTCAGATGAGATGTTCTTGTTTATGTTTGCTTGACCTGTCATGGACTATGTTTTTCATTGTATTCTGCCTTTATTTTTTACTTCCTTCAGAAGTCCACATTTTGCTGTGATTTTTAACGCAATTTCTTTTACCCTTGTTTTTATGCTATCTGCTGAGAATACTCAACGTCTGATTATTCAGGTCCTAATTACTCACAGGCTGTCTTGCCTTTTGCTCTCCTGTGGACCATTTTCACCGTGGTGAAAACCATGTGGGCTTTGTTTCAAAACCTTTCTCCCACAAGTTTTGTGGCTGAGCCTCAATTTTCCCATTTAGAACACAGGGGAAATGACAATATCAGAGATTTTTTTGTGGTGATTATAAGTAATCCAGGGAAAGGAACTGGCTCAAAACTAGCATTCAGTGAATAACAGCAAGTGTTAATGGGCAAGTAGAGATGACTATTAATTTTGGTACTCAACAATCACAAAAAAAATTTTGACAATGGATATCCGGGGTTTCAATGACGCATGATGCTATTCTTGAAACATTACTATGAACAATTAAGAAGGGGATCAATTTTATGTAGGTATGTATACATTTAGTGTTTGTATAGCATTTGTAATTAAACCCAGGCCTTATGTATGCTAGGGAAGCACCCTATCATGGAGCTATATCCCCAACCCAGGCCAATTTTTTAATTACTCCAACAAAAGAATGCTTCATATCTTTTTCCGTATGCATTTCTAAGTGTCCTTTAGAGGTCTACAAGTCAAACAAGGAATGAAGGACTGTGAGGAGAGCAGGAGAGCGGTGATTTTATTATCTATTATCAGCTACGCATTAACGTTCTTATCAGAATGAGGGAAATGTAATTTGCACCCTTGGGTCTGTAAAATCACAGACAACATTATATCACACAGCACATAATTTTAACATAATATTACATCTTCATGTGAAAAACTGTTTCTGTAGGTGGTGTATATGAATGTTTTCATTCATGCCAACTGCTTTTAAAAGATATTAAGGAGCAGGTTGCCTTAACCGGCTCAGGTTTTGTGTTTAAGACTTTTAAGAGCTGACAGCATTCCATGCAGTGACAAATTGGCCTGGGTCTGCTTTCTGCCCCATGTGACAGCACGGAAGGGACCACCTGCAGTGTGCTGTCACCATGCTTCCCTGCAGAGGGATGCTGAACCACAAGGAAACCCTAGAGGCATCTGAATCCCTGACAGGTTGCTAAGGAATTTCCTTCACCCAACTAAACAGCAGACACCGCACAGGCTCTTTCACCCCAAATCCTGAGACTTTTACTAAAAACAAAAGGACACTCCCCACCCCAAATGCAGACACTCCATATAAACTGTAAACTCACAATAAAAATTACCC
>PVKS010027382.1:0-27579 GCA_004027875.1 Aplodontia rufa
AGGGAGAAGCTGGGTGGCACATCATTGGGTCTTCCATAGTCTACCCCTACTGCTGCTTAGATCCAATCTCCATGTGGAATGGAACAACAGCTCTTCCAGAGGTCTAGTGTGCCTCTCTTTCTAAAGAGAAACTTGGAAGACAGATGTTAGTGAAATAATGAAATATACTGCCTGAAGCCAAAGTGGGTCTCACGGTCCCAACTGATACTCTTTCCCGCCTCTTCACAATGCATTTTGGAATCCATCAGCCCTCAACTGCCACTTCTGCTGGCCTAACTACTTACTTGTTAATGTGACCCAGACCTACAGCCCTGAACCTGAGCCACTAGTGACCACACTCTTTGGCTAGAGTCACAGTATAAGTGAATTTAGAGTCATGATTGGGAGAGGGAGTACTAAGATGGGCCCAGGTGGATCAGTTGAATTCCATACATATTCTTTTTACCTGAATTATGCAATAGCAGCACTGCCTCCTCTTAAGGATCAGAGTTAATTACCCTGCCAAGACAATGACTTTTCTTTGTGCCTTTGGTCCCTAGACACAAGAAAGTAAAAGTGCCTGGGTGACAGGCTTATAATTCAATAAGACTCTGTTTTCTCATGGAAAAATGTTCTCCGTTTTGGAGACCAGGATCTCTAATCCTGCAGAACAGATAATTATGGCAAAGGAAAGTAGACAAATGAGAGCAATATAAGTGGGTCCACTACTATTCCCGATCATTAATTTATATATAAGGGTCATTGATTTGATGCAAATGCCAAATTCTAGAGGATAATACCCCATCTGTGTACAGTAATGCTTCTTGGCCTACAATGTTCTATCAGACTAGCAGTTTCTTAGTGGAACAGTAGAGGTACGACCGACCTGTGGACTCACTGTCATGAACCTCTTTGTCATAAAGTGGGTCCTTTAGTCTGATGCAATATTACGAAGGATTTCATTCCAGTGAATCAAACACTCCTCTATAAGTTCTTGGATAGTAATGCTGACTGAGATCAGGTAGATAAGAAAAGTAAATATCCATTCCTCTGAAATATGTGAGAATAAACCATGAACAATTCCAGAGATGAAAAGAACCCAAGATTCACCTGCCACCTAGAGGCCAGTTGGTTTTCTATAGTAATGGCGTCATGCTAAGATTGGCCTTCATTCCTGGTATGTTGGATGTTCACCAGTGACCATAGCTAGAAAAGTCTTGGTATGTGTCAGTCCAGGTTGCTGAAGTCAAGCAAATCCTTCATTGTTGCTGCCATCATTTATGTATCCATTATATACTATCACTAGGGTGGCTGATGACAGGCTAGTTGATGTCTATTTAATTGTTTAGTATACTTCCATGGTATGTGCTGTCTGTTGGATATTAACATATGAAAGCCTTTACAATTCATACCCATTCACACACATCTAGTCACATGCCTATACCCCACTTCCTTGTGACTAATCTTCCATTATTTCTCCCACCAGGCCCCCTGACCATCTAACTAAGTCATTCATCACTATCCATTGGTTTGTGCACCTTTAATTTCAAGTTAGTTCTCTTTCCATGCAAAAAACAGAAAACAAAACAAAACAAACAAAGAAAAAGAACATCCACTTCTTTGCACTGGTAACATTTCCCACATCTTTCAAGACTATCCCTGAATTAAATTGTAGTGTAGTGGCCATCCGTCCATTTTTTCCTTTCACCCAAATACTAAATCAACCTACCTGTAATATTATACTCAGCTTTTTCCCTCCTCTTTCACCCGGTATTTTAGATTCTCCATGTAGTCATAGGTGTGAACCAAAAGAGCAACATTGATGCCACAGTGATGGGTGTCATGGGAATTGGAACCGTTTGCTGACGCTCAAGCAGTTTGTTTGTGTTCTCTGCTCCTCCTAGTATTCAATCCTAGATATACCACATCCACTTCACAATGGACACATCTATCCACTTCCCAGACACATCTATCCTCATAACTTAATGGATCTGGCAGGATCTGACTCATAATGGACAATTCTAGACATGTGGTCACTTACTTTCTCGTGTTCAGGTGATTCATCTCTACTAGGGTCCAGCAGCTACACAAATTTCAAGAGGTATACAATTCCCCACTGCATATGACATAGATAGAACCATTTAGACACATGTTCTGATTCTTTCACTAACTTATCTCAAGCTATACATGACATCTTTACCTACCACTGATGGCATCCAACACTTTCTGGTTTGTCAGACTGTCTGAACCAAGTGTTAAGACTGCTTGAGCCACAACCTGGTCCTGCTGAAGAATCTTTCGGCTCCAAGCTCTAGTCTATCTTTCATGCTTCCTGGATGATACAGGCTACAGAAAAATCCCTAGATGCAGAATTTGATGCTTTCAGAACCCAAAGAGGACCTCTAGTCTTTGTGTTTCTTTCTCCATTATTCTGTAGAGTATGTTCCTTTGAGTAGGAGATTGTGAGACATAATAATTTGTCTTTTATTTTGGATGGTGGATGTACCAGCATGCTCTTGATTTCTGGAGTCCTCAAAATTTTAGGTATGGCAAATCCATACATGTTTCTCCTCCATGGAAGGTTTTATTCCTTACCCACTGGAGTACAAGTGTCTTATTAAAACCTCCAGCAGCCTGACCACTTCTTGCTAATCTGGCCCAATCAACATAATATCATCAACATAATAAATCTATGTGATGTTCTGCAGTATGCTCAGGCAGCCCAGATCTCTTTGTACTCTATTATAATAGAGGGCAGGACAGTTAACATAAGCCCTTGAGCAAAACCATAAAAATATACTATTGTTGATTCCACATGAATGTGAATAATATCCGATTCTCTTTTATAATGTGATATAGACAAAATATTTTCTAACACAATGACAATATACCCAAGGCCTATCAATGTACTTAAACAAAGAGATCACATCCAGCAGAGAAGCTGTAACTAGGGCTTGGACTTGTAGTAGTCAACAGTTATCATCACAGACCATTGGCTTCTGTAGGTGCAAGGCTGATCAATTAAATGAAGGTATCTCAGGTATATATCTCTGCCTCCTTTAAACCCTTAAATCATGAATGAATGAGTAATGGATGAATTCATTGCTTGCCACAACTTTCTTTCTCCTGGATGCTGTTGCTAATTTTGCTAATTTATCTTGGGGATTGGGAGAGGGGTTCAGATACTTCCACTTGGTTTTCTTGCTCGAATATATTTTACTGCCTTGACTGAACTTGGTGTGGAGGCTGCACCAAATGCCAAGAATGCCAAACTCACTCATTCTGGGACCAGGAAAATAAATGATCATGTGGGTTCAGTGGGTCTCTTCTACGCTTCACTCTTTGCCTGAACTTGATTTATTACTTGGTCTCCATTTGCCATCATTTTAACAAGAGGACCATAATAAGTTTTAAAGGCCTCTGAATGTTAATGTCAACTCAATCTCTCTGTCCAAAAGCCCCGCCCCCCAGATATCTGGGCATTCCCCTGTTTCTTTTCCCCAGTATGAAATTACTCAAGTAATTTAATCAAGTAAGGGCTAAGGGAATTGCAATTATGTAAAGATCCTAGGGTTCTTTCTCTTGGGAATTGACTCACCTCTTCAGTTTCTAGTGTTGAAAACTGTATCAGATCCAGAAAATAGTCAAGATATCATGACTTTAAAAAACAACTGTATGTTTAGGAAAGTTTTGGGGTTCATAGGAAAACTGAGTGGAAAGTGGAGTCTCCATATACCTGCTGCCTCCACACATTCAGTCTTTCTCATTTTCAACATCACTCAACAGAGGGTAACATTTATTATAATCAATAATCCTACATTGACCATTATCACCCAAAGTACATAATTTACATCAGTTTACTTTTGGTGTTGTACACATTATAGGTTTTGACAAGTGTATAATGACATTTATCTTCCCTTAATTATAGTATCATACAGAATAGTTTCATTGCCCTAAAAACCCTATTAATTCCTTCCTCCCTCAGCCTTTGCAACCACTGACAACTTCACTGTCTTCACAGTTCTGCCTTTTCCAGGATGTCATATATTTGTAATTATATGGCATGTAGACTTTTCAGATTAGCTTTTTCATTCAGTAATATGCATTTATGATCTGGATTCATGACTTTTCATATGGTAATTATTCTCAATGTATCAGTTATCCTTTTTCCCTCATATCCACAATAGTATTTTAGGCAGCTACCTATTTTGTCCCTAAGGAAGCTGTATTTTCTTAACCATCTCCATAATTCTGCAGATTATGCCCCTTTGACTACCCCTCCAATCCTGTTGTCATTACATTAATTCCAATAGTTGGTTTAGGATTATTAAGGTTATTAAGCTATCAACCTCCATTATTTCAAGGTTCTAGCATGCACACTGCTACCATTAATCCAAGTTCTGAAATGAACTTCTTTCTGTCAGACCTGTCCTATAGAGAGGGACCATCATTGAAACTTTAAGTGATTGGGGTGCACCTCTAACCAATATATTTCTTATACTTTTAGTAAAAGATATATTCTCTAAGCTCCATGAACATAGTCACCCCATCAGCCTCCTAGCCAAATCAGCTAAACTAATTCCAGCATCTCCATATTTCTAAGCTTTTTATTATCTTCTCCACACTCTACCATGGAAATTCTGTCATTTCAATTTTATGTAATGTGGGACATTGCTTTTTTTTATGCTTCTAGGGACCATTCTAATAGTGAATTTATATCATCCCCAGGGATCTTTGCCAGGTTGGATATCATAATTCAAGAGAACATTTCAAAGATAATAAACTCTTCACCATCCACTTTTTATTTTAGGCCTTCTTGATCAAGCATCCTCAGGATCCATATTTTCTAGCTCTTCCCAGTACATGTTAGATAGTTCTTATGGCTTCTTTGGGAATTGCCTTTTCCTGTGGTAATCAGACTCAGAATATCCTTTGCTTTAGTATTCATCTATAGGTATTGATGTCATCTTAGACCTTATGTATCACTTAACCTTAGATATAGGCCTTTTGGGAAAGAGAGAACGTGGTATAGATCTGAGCCAGGCACATGCTACCTCATTGGAATGAAACCTAAATAATGTATTCTAGTGTGAGCTGATAGGTACTTGCTTTTAATAAGGGTGGATGGGTTATATCCTCTGGCTTAGAATGTTCAGAGAAGTATATAACATCAAAATCATCAGAACATCTATGCAAATATTATGTTAGTCAGCTTTTCATAAGTGTGACCAAAATACTTGACAGGAATAACTTATAGGAGGAAAGATTTATGTTGACTCATGGTTTCAGAAGTCTCAGTCCTCAGTTGACTGACTCCATTGAAGAAACATCATGGCAGATGGGAGAGATGGGGAGTAGGGGGAGCTAGTACAGATATAATCCAAGGCCACACCCCCAAGTAACCTATTTTCTCCAGCCATGCCCCACTTGACTATGACTACCACACAGTAGTCCATTCAAATTATTATTTCATCAAACTCACTGATAAGGTTACAGCTCTAATAATCTAGTCTTTTCACCACTGAACATTACTGCATTGTTTAACACATGAGCTTTTGGGAGGACATTCCTAGATCCAAACCATAACAAATATGCTCATCCAATCAGAGTCCTGGATGCTAAACTTGGCATGACAGACCTACCTTGGCTGGGCATATAATCAGCTGTGAAATTCAGTCACTCTGAATACAAATTTCAAAGCTTATACACTGACTCATTTACTCTTCTACTAGAGTCAATAAGAGCTTCATTGTACGCCATCAAGAAGCCCTCTGCCCTTTATATCTGGATAATATCATGTGCTTGCCATTATTATTTCCCCTATATATTTCACATGTTATGATATATCACACTAAATAATACATTCTCTTCCACTAGTGCAATCTCCCAAATAACATGTGAAAATTTAATCACTGGGCCAAATCACCTTGTTCCACAAGCCATCTATGCTCCATCTATGACTAATGATGGGGCCATCAATGACAATTGTATGGTGGTGATCTAGCTCCAAAACCCAATCATCTACTTTCTCAATTCATTCTTTGTACCCATTAATGCAACTAGATTCTTCAGAAGTGGATGCTAATATGGAGTTTTAGGTGAAAATATTTATTAGGGAATCAACAATTATAAAAGAAAGAGGAAAGAAGCAGGACTGAGCAGAAGGAGAAATCAAACTATGATAATTTGGCCAATGTAACAGGAAGCCCTGGAATGAGTATGGCTCATTAGCATGTCCTTAAAATGGCCTGTATTTTCCCACCTTACTTATTCAAAAAATTTAGTCTACCTCAGAAAGGGTATGATTTTAGATAAGGTAGGTCTTTACAGCTGTAGCAGACTTTATAGGATATAACAACTAAAGGCTAACTAACCACTAATACAAGTCTTTCATTGAAGGGGTATCTCCATGTCTACCACAGCATCTTAAAACTTTTCAAGAATGGACATAAATAAATATTTCATATCAGTTTCTGCTTTCTTTTCAAAGAAATCTTTAATAGCTTATGGGCCAATTGTAGCTTATACAAATCCTATAAAAGCACAACTTTGAAATCCACACATATGGCCTAAACTAGAAAATTTAAAATTTTCATAAAGTATAAATATGAATAGAATTAAATTAACATTATTCTTATCATCATTTTGAAACATAGTGCTATTTTCAATTAATGATGTGGCTATTAAACAAGATGATAAGAGAGATTTCCTATTCTTTTTTGGAGGGGAAGGACATTGGGGATTGAACCCAGGGGTGCTTTACCACTGAGCTATATACCCAGTCCTTTTTATTTTTTGTCTTGAAAGAGTGTCTCACTAACTTGGAATCCTCCTGCCTCGGCCTCCAGAGTAATGGGTTACAGGTGTGTGCCACTCATTGTACCTTGCTATCCTACTCTTTTGAACATAGGCTCAACATAATGGCCTTTAGCAATTTTAACCAAACTTATTTTTTTTCTTTGAAAACTTTTTGCATCAATTCTTAAATCAAAAGTTGAATAAGTCTATTGAATAAATCTTTATGTAGGGGAAAGAGCCAGATCTGTCCAGCGACCAAATGAATTAAAGAACATCTGAGATGGGGGAAAAGAGAGTGCCCCAAAGGGCTCAGACTCATAGCTAGTTTCTAACCATTTTACTCTTCCAGTAGACATGAGCAGTGTTTCCTTAACAGGTGATTTGTGAGTTACCAGACTCACTCAAGGTTCATGGGAGAAAAAGGCAAATTCTCTGGTGAAGTTTCACCAAGAATTTATATTTCTATATTTTTAATAGGCTATTAAATTATGTTGGAATACAGAAAGTCTGAGAACCACCGATCAATAGTATGTTTGCTGTTCAGTCATAGAGCAAGCTGTTAAGCAAAAGTGAAAGCTAACATATGCTGAGCCCTGACTATGTGCCAGGTACTATTCTAAGCTCTTTATGTGAGTTGTCTCATTTTATCTGCACTGTAACTCTACAAGCAAGAGACTAGTGTCACTTTCATTTTACAGGTCATAAAACTGAGGGAGACACATGGGAAATGGAAGGTTTGAGTTAAAAAAGAAGTTTGACAAAGACTTACTCATTCTTAACTGCTAAACTCTGCTGTGGGCCTAAGTCCAGGTGAGATTGGAATAAAGCAAAGTTTCAAGAATTATAGTTACCATAGACATCTTCTAGTCCAAGAGTTTAAAGTCTTCTGAACTTTCATTGTTAATAATGAAGGCCTAATTACTGCAGTGTTTTACATATTACAAATGATACCTTGATATGCATATAATGTTTTTCACAAGTATCTGCCTACTGAACCAAATGTGTGTATAATGACATCCTCTGGAAGTGGTAAAGCACTTAAATAATGAGGACCTTGAGGACTGCATCCTTCACAAAATGTCATCCTATCCTATCATTTTTTAAAAGATGTCTGGCCTGGTTCTGACCTTTTTTCAATTAATTGACATATCTATAAAATAATTAGCTCACCCCCTTTCTATCTGCCTCTCTGTCCCTACCTCCCTTCTGCTCTCTTTCCCTCTATAAAATGTGTGTGTGTGTGTGTGTGTGCAAGTGTGTGTGTGTGTGCAAGTGTGTGTGTGTGTGTGTACACAGAGAACTACTTTATCATCACTGGCATATTTTTAAAATGAGGTTTGACTTTTTTCATGACATTATCTTAAGTGGAAACAAGGACATAGTTCATGTCAGAAACTGATGAAAATATGCTCTTGGATATTTATTAAAAACACAATATATCATATCCATCATTACCAGCTAAAAGCCACAACCCAGTATTCTTGAGAAAGTATTTTATAATTAAGAGTATTTTATTCTATACTGATTCACTAATCACGACGATGAGGATCCCAATCAAAAGGATCCCATCAGTGTCAGGGCTAATTTTCTAACTTTGTGGTTGTATAAGGCTTTTGTTGGCTTCCGGTATTATATTTTGTTCTACATTTCAGTGTAAAACTATAGAGCTCTTACTTTATTAGAATTTTATATAAGTGAGTTAAACCTACTTGTTTCTGATTCTGATTAAAAATTAAAATCCCTTTACCCTTCAAGACTATAATTTTTAATAAATTTTTTTAAAATTGTATTTTATCCAACAAAGTACAGTCATTAATATTGGAAAGTTTTGTGGAGGCTTATGGAATAAAATTAATTTGCTGTTAGTCTTTTTAAAGAGTTTAATGGGCTATCTTAACTTCTCTTGAGCAAGGACAAAAAGAAGAAGATCCAAATGTATCAAGCATGTCTTAAATGCAACCTCTGTTGGGTGCGTTGTGTTTTTACTTCAATTCATCACCATAACAATTGGCAAAATTCATTATTAACCCTGTTGTTACCCTATTTACATACAAAAGGACTGAGATTCAGATTAATTTATGTTCAAAGTCACATAGATAAGTAAATCAAAATCCAGGGGTCTTTCCCCATATACCCTCATATTCAAAAAAAAAATTACTGGTAACATATTAGTGAACTGATGCAATCTGATTTGCATATAAAACTAGAATGGAAGTGTGAAAATACACTATAAGCCAACCCTTTAATCTTAAATGTAGCATTTTCACATGTACACAGTCTTCACAGAGTGACAGTTATTCATCCATGAATTGGTTTCAAAGAATAAGCACTGTAATTTATTATTCAGCAACCCATATAAATCCTGGAAACAATCACAGTTTTTCTTAGATAGGCAGTATTTCAATTGAGGAAGTTTCTCTCCAATGTCATCACTGAAATGCTTTAGTGTTTAGGAATCATAGACCATTTGGTAACATTGAAATTGGTAAAAATGGAGACAATTGGGAAAATGGATTTTTGCATTAGAAATTTCCTTTCAAAAGATGAAAAGTTACAAATGGAAACTAATTCTTTAAAGCCTTTTTTCTAACATCAGATCTGATCTATGTCACTAACCTCTTTCTGATGCAAGACAATGCTAAACAATTATGAATCAAGAGGATAACATTAAAAGATGCATCACTCACAGAAGATAAAGTGGGGTGTGGCCTTAAGGTTTACTAAAGGAAACTAGTCCTGTCACACTTCAGGCTCCTTTGACTATAGTTTTCTTCTCAACTCTCTCCCTCTGTAAATACATGCAGACCCAACAGGTAGGAAATCAGTTCATTCCCCATTTTTCATTGTTTAAACTGATGAACATACTGCTTCAGGAGCCAGATCATGCTGCCTTATATAACCAAGGTGTGTGTGTGTGTGTGTGTGTGTGTGTGTGTGTGTGTATGCGGCGCGCGCGCTATGCACTATTCTGGGACGAAAGGGGTAGGTAGAAATTCCGAGGGGCTATGGGCAAAAAACAGAGTTGCTCTCTCCCTTTCAAAGCTCTGTCTGGAAGAGGGGGTGGGGACTATACTAATCCATCATCACGCTGCATGCCAGTCTTACACACAGATGCTTCTCTTTCATGTTCTCTGGGAAATTTCCCTCAGATTAGGAAAAGGACGGGAAGGCGGGTCTGCCACGAAAGACGAAAGGCGAGTTTTTACCATTGCAGCACAAAGAAAAACGGAGCATGCTTTCACATTATCTCGCAACTTCACTCTCTTGACCAGCTCTACACTTCAGCACCACGGAGAGCAGCACCTCTTCAGCTGCCACCCATGGGGAGCCAGGATCCCGCGACTCTGCACCTGATCCAGGTCATCTAGAGGAGGGACAAGCCTGCGTATTCTACCCTCAATGTAAGTAGCTATGACGATTCTTTCGTATTGATTTTTTCCAGTAGAGATTGTTTCCTCCCTGAAATATAGAATTTAACTTTTATTTTCTGGCCCTTTCTCTCTAGGTCCTTGTTTAGATTTTGAGATGTAAGTCTGGATGTGGCATCTTATTTGTTGAGTTGGAAGAGGATTTTTTTTTTCTTTTATTGACAGTCTAAGTTTACAAAGCCATTTAAAAAAAAAAGATAACTCCTCCTGGTAAGCCTAGTCTTTTTGTGCTGCAGTAGTATAGTTTTATTTCTAAAAGAGTATTTGTGTTGTCTCTCCTTTTTCACTACTGAGAGTGCTTATGATTTGGTGTTCTGTCATTATTTATTTATCTGGCTATAAATAAAACCAAAGTGAATATAGAAGAGGGATATATTCTAATAAATAGTCACTGTTAAAGAACTACAGGTGGCAAGAAAAAGGCTATAATTTTCTCTTTACTTTTTTTTCTTTTCTTGTCGAAAATATAGTCTGAGCTCTATCCCTCCTTCAGACATCCATTTCAAAATAACAAATATGCTCTTAATAAAAGAGATGTAATCTGGGCAGAGCTTTTGACATGAGCTTTGATAATCAGTACCACAAAGTCTCCTTTTTAAGTTTGAAGTTGTAAATTCACTTAGGTATGATTGAGTATACACAACCAGAATGCTATTGTCATTAATTATAATTTAAAGGCTTAATGGATTCAGGGTAGATTTTTTTAAAGGCAATAATGATTGACCCTGTCTGGTGGCACTCAGTGAATTTTTGCCTCAGAATGCCATCTGCTGGTAGGTCCTATTTCTTAAGTACCGGACACACCAGATTTATGAATGAACTCACACAAAGTCAAGAATATTCGTTATGGATATGATGCAAATCCAATGTCTAAAATCTTTTTAAGAATGACATTGACTTGATTGTCAAACAACTTACTAATGTTCGATGTTACAAATTATAATTCCATAAACATTTATCTCCAAAAACACTTGCTCCTAGGTGTAGGGGCATGTAGACTAGCTAACTCCTTTAGGCAGTAATTAACCCAGAAAAAAAAAAATCAGAACTATGTGGAGCCTCATTGAGGCTAATTGCAGAATGCATGTGGTATCTTGGATGAGAGCTACCAGGAGTTGTTGCTTAGCAAAAGCAATCAACACTTAGATAAATATTCAGCATCTTACTTTTTATGGTATTTTTCATTTCATAATTTAAGGGCCTTTCTTTTTTCTGATGATAGATGTTCAATTCAGACCCTTTTGGCACAGAAGTCTATGAAACCCTTAGAAAATTACACATATTTATTTTATTTCAACACAAATCTTTAAAATGTAACTATTTGAACTGTTCATTTTAAATCCATTTGAAGTTGTACATAATGAGATCTAGACATTCAGTTTCATAACTTCCTGATCTAAATAGGCAAATAAAAATGTTTATAGTAAGGAGGGAAAAAAGAAGTACACACAAAACACTAGTTATATTTGGACATCTAATAAATAGTTTGAAATTACTGAGAAGAGCCTCTTTTCTAGATGATGTTATTTTAGGAAGAAACAAATTACTAATAGGATGAGTTAACATTCAGGAATGCTAGGTAGTACTTTTCAATACAAAATCAATGGAAAATCTATCCTACATTGGCAGAATTGTTTGGAAAGTGTATCTTAATGTACTATAATGAGTAGCAGAGGGACGCTGCTTATTTTCTATAGGAGCTGAGATTATGAACTCATGTAAATAAGGTAATAAGTGGGTATTTCCTTTCTTTCACTCAAAATATATATGTTTGACAGGCATATTATTGTCTGTAATTTAGGTGGGATTCAATACCTTAGACTCACAACTAATATAATGTGATAAACTAAAAAAGTTAATATTCAATGTCACTAGAGCACTTATTAGGCACTAAATAATTTATATTCACTATCTCATCTCAACTTCAACATAATATGGGGAAGATGATATTTAGAAATATGTTGTGTATCTTTGGAAATATGCAAAAATGTCCAGTATTATGAAGTGGAAATGTCTCATTTTTCTGCCCCAGTCACTGAAAAGACTTAATATACCTTCTGATAATAACTGGCTCATCTAGCAACTTATGTGTCATCATCTACAGTGGAGCTAACTGAAAGTTGATTTTACTTTGGAACTCATACCTTATTTAATAGTTGTCAGTCAGAAATATGAAACATCAGTTTAAGATTGTATGGCTCCTGTATTTGTAAGAATGGGGATGCTGGCAAAAATTAATACCTCTATTTTATTGGTCCTCTTGAAAGACCAACCCACAACAAATTTTTAGGAATTCACCAAGTCATCTGACCATGCACTAATGTGCCAAACATCAGGGATACTGAGTGCCAGGTACTATGCCGTATAAATAAGTAATTCCCTATCCCTCATGGATCTTTCATTCTAATGGAAAATTTTACAGACTAAAGAAACTTAAAGAAATACCAGAGGAAGAGAGATAGGAATGGCACACCATCCAAAAGTGTAGACTTTGAAATTAGACAGACTAGATTCCAAATAGTGGGTATACCACTCACAGGTTCTATAGCTTGAGAAACATGGTAAATCTGAGCCCCGTTTCATCATCTGTTAAAGGGGAATGATAATAGCTCTTAAATAATGTAGTAGTTTGTGAGAACTTAAAAAATAATGCATGTAAAGTACTCAACATGAAGGTTGGCACATGGTTAATATGTAATAAATGTTAATCATTATGATTGATTAGTAATTTAAGAAAACAGCTAACCTTATCATATGATAATTTATTTAAAACAATAATTCATATAAATCACTTAGCATAGTGTCTGGCACATGGTAAATGTGTAATATATGTTAATTACTACTGTTATATAGTAATTTTTAAAAGTAGTGAAGCTGAGTATATCAGATCATCTGAGTCAATTTAAATAATTTTGTACTTTATTATATTGGTACTTAAGTGTATTGATAGGTAAGATTTTGATCATTATTGTCATGGACATTTGAGTTAAGCTTTATAGTATTCAAGACATTCAGCATATACTAATCTTTAATGTCCCCCTAAGGAATATGAGAGATGAATTTTATCACTTGATTTATACTGGGGAGAGAACTGAGATTTAGGAGAAGACTACAAATGACTATTTTATCACTGTCACTCTGGACTAAAACTCAAAATGTGCACACTCAGGAGAGGAGCCACAGGCCTGAGATGTGTTTTCCTGGGTGCCTGATCTGACTCCTGGATTTTGTTTGATTCTATATCCAGTTGGGTAATGTCACAGACTGAATATATTTCAGGCTTGGATAATTTTCACAGAGATCTTTGATGCTTATAGGAATTTGAGAAAAAAGACAACAAATATTGCTAAAAAGACACGTAAGAGGTTTTTTCCTAACCAATAATTAACCACAATCCCTGTCTCCAACGCCTTCATGGTCATGCTCATTTGCAGCTGGATGTAAGGTGTAAGATCCATATTTTTCACGATTATTCACATCTGGCTTTCTTCAGACTGGCTGATGCATCTGTAAGTGAAGCTTAATAAAAATAGCAATAGAGGGAGTAAGAGGGTGCTTAATAATCAGTCCTCCTCTCAAAGAATTCACCAAGTCATCTGACCATATTACTACTGGAACCCTTTTTCTCAATGACACCAAGGTCAATGTATCCATTTCTGGAAAATTGAGGTGTCTGATGAGCTGATCATTCATTATCTCAATGATATATGCAAATATAAAGACATTTGCTTTCATAGTTCATTTTAAACAAAATATTAAAGTAGGGGCAATCAAACACCAATGGCATTTTAGGGAGACTTATTTGCTTATTTTTGATCCTAAAACTGGGATAGGATTACCAGAGTCCAGGAGGGGAACATGCTGGATTCATGAGTAGGAGCTCTGATCACAAGCTACTGTGAGCCAACTATCTTCATGACATATCGCTTTTTGTAGATTCTCTCCAACCCATGGGATACCTACAGTTAAATCAAGAATATCTATAATTTCAAGATTAAATGGCAAAGACATATTAGCTACATGTATTTATAAGTGTCTGAATGTTTAAAAAGCATCATTAAACAGATATTAGAGAGGTGCTCCTAAGAAAGAGTCAGAATTACAAAAAGCCCAATCTGAATGAATGTACGTGGCTCCAGGGGCTGCTGTGAAACCCCCACGTTGGAAGCAATTTCACTGGGTAGCACATCCTATTACATGCTCATATGAATAAGTGACTTGAAAACTGATAAGGCTTCACTTTTAATGCTAAATTCCATTAGGAAAGGAGCAGAACTGACCATTTTGGGGGCACCCAAATGTATCTCAAAGCTGAGGTTTTAACAACTGTGAAAGAGAGACTTGTTTATTTCTTGCTACATCTGGGTGTCTGCTTTCAAGGTCATTCAGTAAAATGCATGACAACTGGTGAAGACATTTGAAGTTCTGATAAATACCAGTTACTCACACACGAACTTTTTATGATCATTGTAGAAACACTGAGATTTATATTTTGCCCTACTCTTGTGTACAATCTGCCCTAAGGTTTAGTCTTTTTGCCTACCTCAGTTTCTTCACCTAAAATACCTTGTTTCTTATGCTTTGTTTTGTTAATGAGTAGAATTTAAAATCTACGCTGTAAGTTTGAAGGCTTTAACATCTATGATATTCATATGAACTCTGAATTTAGATTGGGTACTTCTGTGTTCCTTCGGAAATGTTTCTCCGCTCTGACTTGGTTCAGTAGCTTTATATTTCTTTTGAATTTATCTTCCCAAATGCTTCTTGTTGTGTAATAGTTGGGTACCCCTCACTTTGTAGTCTGAACTATTCTCCATCTTATACAGACGTCTAATGGGAAAGTGACATGGAATCAAGCTGTCATGCCTGCTTCCTCGAGGACAGCTGCTGTTTCATATCTGTCATACAGCTCACATGCTCTTGAGTGGAAACTGCTTTATCCTGGGTTGAGCTGTGACAGCTAAGTCTATAGAGGTGCTCCTGAAAGAAGCAGAAAACTATCACAGAATAGGTTAAATCCATGAGGAAGATTATTGGCTTAACTTCTGTGTGTATATGTGTGTGCGTGTGTGTGTGTGTGCATGCACACGTGTGCACACCCACATGATGAACCAGGAGACTGAGGTCATTACATCCTCTGGAAAAGACCCTTTGGAGACACAAATGAGGGGACTGCTTAGCTTTCAATTCAGTCTCCCTTCTCCTTCTGGAAAACCAATAATAATAAATTCCTGAATGCTATCTATGAATCTCTCTCTCCTGTAAAGGTTTCTGTAGTATTGCCAGGCTAGGGTTTGCCTTTGGCATAAACAAGTAGCTTCTCTTCCTGGAATGATATCATTGTTGAAATAAATGGGTTCAGAAGGAGCTTGTGAACTTGAATACTGACCATCTTTATTCCCCAGCACTCTTTTATCAAAGTGTACTTTAGAAAAGTGCATGGCAGTTCAAATTCTCTTCCTAAAAGAGAAAAGCTCTGTTAGGGTTTGTCACCCACAGTTGCCTTGGTAGGGAGTTGCCCATAATTATTCCTTTTATTTTTTGCAGATGAAGAGTGTGCTACACCATGTAGTTTAGAAGCTTTTTCCAAGGGAAATGTGACTCAGCTACAGGCAGAATTAGAGTTCTGAGTTCTGACCTCCAGTCTGTTTGTACCAAAGATCGTGCCCCGTAGGAGCTAAAGTCGAAAGGGCTGGTCCAGGTCAAAAGGTAAAGTGAGCAGAAAGCTAAAGGGAGCCCAAAATTCAAAAATTCATGAAACTAATGGCTAAAAACTCTATGTTTGATTTAAAATGCTTGCTCTGTGACTATTGTTGTAAAATGGTTTAAGTGAAATACTGAATATTCTTTATATATGGAAACATAGCTGATAACAAGAAGATAATTTTCTGGGACCATAGAAAATATTTAAAAACAAATCCCTAACTATTTATCCTTAGAACAAATACTCCTTGCTAAAATGGATGTTGTTCTAATATTTTTTGAATAGTGTCAGGAGAAGAGAAAATTCAGATAGGATCAACTGGAGAATCAAAAAAGTTTAATATATCCAAGTCAGTGGAGGCACACAGAACATCTGGTCCAGCCCTTGTATTTTACAGTTGGTGTCTGACACCTAGAATCTAGGTACTTGGTCAAGGTCTCAAGGTTAGCTGGAAATGGAACATACTAACTTGAGCTCAAATTACATGATAACTGCTAGTTTCTCTTTTTTGCCATTTTAAAGCCTTGCTAATCTCTTAGGTAACTTGTCCAAAGTCACAGACTGGCAAATGGCAAAACCAGAATGTCTACTCTAAACCTTCTGAATTCAAAGACTGTCTTTCAGTCTCCTTTCAGCATTTTCATCTGAGATGAGGATAATAATAGTGTCTTCCTCATAGGTTTGATACAAGAATTAAAACATTAATATATCTGAAGTTCTTAGTATAGCCTATAATAGGTGCTTAATAATTAATTGTCAACTGCTATTATTAATGGTATTAATATTAACCTCTACACTGTGCCAGAGTGGGGCAAAAATAAGTTAGAAGTGAACCAAGAATGTAAGCTGACCTATTTTTCCACTCACATATAACTCCAGATTCATTCTTAGGAAGGTACAACTGAATTCCCTCAGATGGGCTTAGTCCAGCCATAAGCAAGTGGCAATGACTCCGGTCCTGCTCCTTGTCACATCTTTCCTATTAATATGGTGCTTAATTTTCATGGAGATCAGAAAACAGAGTTCCCGTAGAAAACAGTACAGAACGTGGAAACAGACCTGTGTGAGCATGCTTGCAGTGTGAGAACTCAATGGGGCAAGACAACTGAAGTACATGAGGCAGTAACTGTGATGGCCAACTGTGGCACAGCCCTGGGAGAACTGGGCATGATAATAGACATGAAGGGACAGAACGAAACCAAATAGAGTACTTTCTGCACTCAAGTTACTTCATTTAATCACCCCGTGGACCTATGACACACAAAAAGTATTCCATGTTGTGCAGATAAGAAAACTGACCTGCTCAAGTTTACACAAATGGCTGGAATGGGCCTGGCCTGTTGAGCCACACCCCTACCCCACACCCTCCACCTCTGTCTCCCATCAATTTCCACCTCAGCCCACTTCTCGGCTCTGCCGGTCTCCCCCATCCAGGGATAGAGAAGCTGCAGAACAGGATTCTTCATTTGAAAAAGTAGTTCAGGGAACTATTTGTCTTGATCTGGTGTTTAATAAGACAATGATTTCTAATTAGATTTCATAATTTGTAATAAGATTCCAATCATGATATTCTTATTTATCTCAACCATTTTTGTTTGTTTTCCCTCTGAGGAGTCTGCAGGCCGCTGGGAAAGTACTTGAGCTTCTCTGCCTTTTCGTCCCGCAGGTTGGGGAGCAGCACGTTCAAAAACATGCAGCGCCGGCACACGACCTTGAGAGAGAAGGGCCGCCGGCAGGCCATCCGGGGTCCTGCCTACATGTTCAACGAGAAGGGCACCAGCCTGACACCTGAGGAAGAGCGCTTCCTGGACTCAGCTGAATATGGCAACATCCCGGTGGTCAGGAAGATGCTGGAGGAGTCCAAGACCCTCAACTTCAACTGCGTAGACTACATGGGGCAGAATGCGCTGCAGCTGGCTGTAGGCAATGAGCACCTGGAGGTCACGGAGTTACTGCTCAAAAAGGAGAACCTGGCACGGGTTGGGGACGCGTTGCTGCTGGCCATCAGCAAGGGCTACGTGCGCATCGTGGAGGCCATCCTCAACCACCCAGCCTTCGCGCAGGGCCAGCGCCTGACGCTTAGTCCGCTGGAGCAGGAGCTGCGCGACGACGATTTCTACGCCTATGATGAGGATGGCACACGCTTCTCTCACGACATCACACCCATCATCCTGGCGGCCCACTGCCAGGAGTATGAAATAGTGCACATCCTGCTGCTCAAGGGCGCCCGCATCGAGCGGCCCCATGACTACTTCTGCAAGTGTACGGAGTGCACAGAGAAGCAGCGGAAAGACTCCTTCAGCCACTCGCGCTCCCGCATGAACGCCTACAAAGGACTGGCGAGCGCAGCCTACTTATCCCTGTCCAGTGAAGACCCTGTCCTCACCGCGCTGGAGCTAAGCAACGAATTGGCCAGACTAGCCAACATTGAGACTGAATTCAAGGTAACTCCCACTCACCACCCTGAGGGCACATTGCCCAGTGGGTTCTCCGTGTATGCCCAATAGCAAAATGGGTAGTCTTCTGGTCTGAGAAAGGGTAAAAAGCCACAGGCTTTTGTCATTCAGGCTCACAGAGGGGAAGGGTAATACATCTCACCTGTCAGATGTAGACCTAAGGGAAAGCAGCCCATGAGGTGGAGGGTCTTAACTACATAAATGTAGTAAACAGATGAAATTTGCACAAATCCATCTGGTAAAAGACAAAGAACACATGGCTCTGGTGCAGACACCTCAGTCCTAACCAGGGATGCTCAGGAATGTCTGGGATACCTAACAGTGCAAGGTTGTTGCCTAGTTTGGTGCTTAGACTTTCTTGATTGTTTCATCTCCATAGTTTTGATTTGTCTCATTCACACCCCTATCCCATGCAGGACTGTGCTGATCTTACATTCACTCTCCAACTAATGCTAAAAGACTTTAGGATGGCCCTTCTTAAACCTCAAAAGCTATGGCTATTTGTCTTTGGACTGAGGAGGCATTAAATGAAAAGGAAAATAAAACTGTAGAGTTGAGTTTGTCATTCCGTTAAATGGGCCAAGGACAAAGCCCTACAATTCAGCCACCATGAGAACACCTTACCAATCAGGCCAGTCCAGAGTGTGGAAACAGTTCTCCAAAATCCATTAGAGTAATATTGTGCTTTTATTGTCAACAGACACTCCCCTGAAAGAGAAGACTAGGACTTAATGTAAGAAACTCTTTTGAAAACTCAATAAAAAATGATTCTCTCTGTAAAAAAAAAAAAAAAGAAAGAAAGAAACTCTTTTGACATACTATTTAATAGTAATGGCAAACATTTAATGGGTACTTACTATGTACCATGCACTAACTGCCTTACCTATGTAACCTTAGTTAACCCCTCAATAACCATATGCTGTGGGTATCCCCATTTTGTATGAGGCTCAACCACAGAGAGCAGGCACACAGCTAAGAAGTAGCAAATTCATTTTCTAGTCTAGGGACTCAGAGCCAACTCAGTCACCCAGCAAACCAATGCCAGAGACCTTGTTCATATTTTGAGCTTCTCAGAGTTTTATTGGTCTTTATCTGAATAATGGGATTCTCACTGTAGGTGTAGCTTGGAGAGTAGGAACCAAAATTGGGTTCATTATTTCCCTTCCTGGCATTTGATCGGAGTCTCCTATGTGCTAAATGAAATGGAGCATACAAAAAGGCACTGTACACAGAGCTGGCAATCAAACTGAAAAAAGATGTCACCTACAAGTGAAAAGTTCATTATCCAAACAACTTGTTAATGCAAAAGCTGTCCCTGAATAGAATACAATTTAGTGACCAAGGATGTGTACTATTTCATAGCAAGGGGGATGTTGTTCATGGGCCATGTTGTTCATGGAGGTCTCAAAGGAAGACATGGAATGAGGTCAGTCTTACTGAGCAGGACAAGTTGGATCAGGGGGGACAAGCAAAGTATCTGGAGGTATTTGGATGAGGCAAATAAAGATGAGACCCAGAGAAGCCCAGAACAGGGAAGAGAACCATGAGAAGCTCCATGTGATTATAATACCAACATTCTATAGGAGCTCACAAGAGGAATGCTGAAAAGATGAACTAGGGGAAGATCTCAGAGGGCCCTGCATGTCACACTGAACATTCTGAATATTATTCTGTAGGAAATCAAAAGTCACTAAAAGTTATGATTAAGGGA
The DNA here is from genome assembly GCA_004027875.1 of Aplodontia rufa. Lineage (NCBI taxonomy): Eukaryota > Metazoa > Chordata > Mammalia > Rodentia > Aplodontiidae > Aplodontia > Aplodontia rufa. The sequence continues at coordinate 20,077 of PVKS010027382.1, forward strand.
CTAAGTGATGAAAATAGATTTTTGGAAATTTATTTGATAGGTAAGGTGAAATGGAGGATTTGGACTAGAATGGGGCCCTGGGACTAAAGAGAGGGGCAACTCAGTTATGCATACATGAGGATATGGAAACCTCTTGGTAGTAAAAGACTTGTCCCACCAGTCAGGGATAAATAAAGTAGGCCAACAGGCAGTCACAGAGCACCACAGATTGTGAATACATAAAGAATTCTGTACTTAAGCTCTTTTATTCCATCTATTCCTCCAAAGTGCACCAATCCACTGAATTGGAGCCACTTCCATAATACCTACATCACTCATGGCAGATTATCCAAAGAAACTCCAAGAAATGTAGTCATTACCTCTTCTTTCCTCATCTCTGTACAGTAACCCTACCTATTAACACTGAGGGCAAGGATGTTCCAAGAAAGGCTGGTGGAAGTTCTCTTGTTCCCCAGTCTTCAGATCACTTCTGAAAAGGCCATGTAAAAGGAACAGTTAAGCCAATTAATTCAGATAATTCTGGCCAAGTAGAAAAAAAGTAAGTGAAAATGTGCTTTGGATCAGATCATCTGGATAATTGCACAATTTTCTACTTAGCTCACATCTGGGAGTGTGCCAGCCTAAATAAAATGATGCTAGACTAACATTTGGAAACATATCTGAGCCATTTGTTTCCTTTACCAAAACCCAAACTCTGGCGGATTTTACTATATATAATATCTAAAAGTGGAAGTTTGTTGAAATCATTTTATATGGTATTTTGATTTAAAGAGTAAATTATGAAAATTGTGGACAATTAAGAACACTGCTAACATGATGACCAATCCTTTCTATAATGCAGTCATTTACTCAGAATAAGAGCTAGTGTAAATACATTTGCTGGTTGTTAACATCCCTCTAGTTACCTTTGTTTGAAATAATGTCTTTCAGATTGTCGACAAATGGTGCATTATAAATTAACATAACTGTTCCTTTAGAACTTTATTACTTATTCAACTATCCTTGCATGTGCATTTCTGACATTATAAATCTTCTCAGAGAGTAGCTTAGCAAAAAAGAAGTCAAACTGTAATAAAAGAATAAGGAGCAAGTGGGTGTGTTCTAAATGCACTCTTGATGAGTCTGTTATGTTTTCAAGGGACTACATGTTGCTGCTTGTTATGAAGATTATTTGATATCATCAATTATGTAAAATGCCATCAGGGTTTTATTGGAAATAGGTCATACATCATCCTCTACATCTTCTAAAATACTCACTCTGATTTGTCCTGTCTAGGAGACATCTCCATGATAAGCTTGAATTCAGTTGGCTGGGCTGTTGTTTTTAGCGTCATTTTAATTTATTACCAGAATAGAGTTTAGTCATTCATAAGAAGTGCAGCCAATCTCAAGGTATCCAGTAAATTGTGGCTGAAATCAGATGCCTCCAAGCAAGCCATTATTTTTGGTAGGGAAATTGTGTAGTTATTCTAAGATTTCTTATGTCTCTCTAAAATTCTTGGATCTAGAAAGATATTAAAATACAAAGTGATCAAAGGGGCCTCCCCAGTGCCTTGAATATATTCAGTAACCTAATAAGCATTCCAGAAATACTTGGTGAAGGGAATGAAATAAATCCTAAAAGGATAACGATTTCAGCAGAAGCAGCAAGTGATTACTTTTATCTATGCTTCAAACTTAATACACTTATGTATTTCATAGAGGCATTTGATATACATGGTACAACGGGAAAGTTCTAAGGAAGGCTACAGCTGGTTGGGGGATAAAACCCACACATCAAATGACTGAGGGCTAATCATCATTGCACTATATGGTATATAGAAGGCAGACTGTGTTTTCTTGGACTTACCTAAAATGGGGATTAGGAGCACTGCCAACATTCAAAATTTTGGTTGGTTTATCTATGTAGTAGGAGCCTAAGAAAGGGAAGATTGGTGTGAGCTGGACTATTCTGAGGTACTTTACCGGTGGAACAGATGCACCTGCAGTAAGGAAGGAAAAATAATAAAGAATTTGTTTATCTCAGTTGGGTTATAGCTCCTGCCACCAAAAGCATAAAAGTCTTCTGCAACTTTCCTGAATTAGTCCTCTTGGTTTTTTTCATTGATCATTCTCTTATAACATTGCTCAGGGTCCCCTTTATTTTGCTGGTAACTTCTGAATCAAATTCCCAGGAAATTCATCTATGTATATTGATTTTCTATGGAAATGTTTCAAAATGATTAGAGATGTCAGTATTTTTTCCAACTCAGAGTTATGGTGGTAGTGATGCAAGATAGGGCAGGGAGAGAGATGACAAGAGAATATTGCAGGATGGGATTCAGGTGTCCCTGTTGCTCCCTCACAATTTTGTTTCATTTAGATCATCCAGTGCTCCCAAGTCAGGCAACTACGGTAGCCCAACAAGCAGTGCATCTCAGTTATTTAACATTTCATCATTCTGAAGACTAGCAAAGCTGCACCTGAAGGCTCTTCCTGTTGACACAGGATTAGCATGGAGGCTATTATGCTTCAATCACAACGATTTATTCTTATAGACCTCAAGGAGGAGGAGGAGGAGTCAAGAAAGCTAATGCTGTAACTCATCCTGCTTTAGTACTAACGACCTTTCCATTTGTCAATGGATTGTTAACCATGTGTATTATGAAAAATAGATGATGAATTATGTATTGATATTTGTGTTGTCATTTTAAGACCCATAAAAACTCTCCAGGCCTAAAATACCACAAATTAAAAATGCAAATAATGATAAATCAGACCAATTTGCCACCTGCTATGAGTCTAGTGAGATCCCAGTGTGGAAGGTAAAATTGTTGAGATGACAGTTTATAATCTGCTTGCAAACTTACCCACACAGAAGAGGAAAAAGGTGAGGAGAAGGAAGAGTGACTTTGAATTGTGGTGCTGAGAGTTCAGAGTACACTTGGACTCTGGCCATCTGAAGCCAGGGAGACAGGAAGCTGCATGAAGGCCCAACCTGGGCTGAAGGCAGTTCTAAGGTTGAATAAGGCTTTTGCCCCGGTCTCCAGTGTTTGTACTAGTTTTTCATATGCTTTGAATGTTTTTAGAATTTTTAAATTTTTTAAGACTAACACACTAGGAAAATATATTTCCTTGAAGTTTGAAAGCTTGGCTGATAGTATAAACAAATGCCTGCTTAACATGCAAGAAATGATTTTCAAATCATTTCCTTTTCCACTGGGAAAATATTTTTTTAAGTTGTGAAGACTGCAGGTGTTAAGGGGAAGCTTTTTCATGTGTGTGGTTTATGTATGTATAAGAGAATCTGGCAGAAAAGTTGTCAAAGCACTCACTTATATATCATCCCAATACCCTCTGGGATCTGTTTGTGCCATGCTAGGTCTGTGCTTGAACAGCTGGTGATGCACAATGTGAACAAAGAAAAGAATGACCACAGAAGGCAGGCAATGAGTGAGAGGGCCTGCCCCTCACCAAGCATGCACAGTGAGATACAGTCAGAGTGTAGACGTTGTTGGTCCACCCTGGGGCCGTGATCACCATCCCCTGTATTGAGAGAATTGACTTATCTTGGGAAAAGGGACAAAGGTTACTCTGCCCAAGGTAGCTTTGTCTTTTTCTATTTCACTGCCTAAGTGTCTGGAGGAGCACTTTTGACAGAGCATTCATTAATGAGTCATCATAGGAAAATTAGCTAATTATTGTGTCCTTTAATTACAATTTTTTTAGATCACAAATAATGCCTAAAATTAGATTGCTCTTGTAGTTTTGTGCCAAGAGGATCAGCCTCTCAAATACAGGGAGACAGTGTATATTGGAAGACAGGTACTCAGGTGAGATAAAGGAGGCCACTTAACTAAAACAGGACACAGGCAGGGTCAGGCTTCAGTAAGTACCCAGGCAGCCATGCTTCATTTCCTGGAGTTAGAAGAGTGAAGAGGAAAGTGCTTGGCTCTGGAATCAGTTGGACCTGGCTCCATCTCCTACTAGTCATGTAATCTTAGACATCTACTTGAAGTTCATTTTCTTATTTGAAATATAGATGGAGGGAGAGAGAAACTAGATACTTCAATTGTAACTTGTCCCAAATGGATTGCTTGTTCTCCCACCCAAACATTTTCTCTTACCCTAATCTGCCCACCTCTGTGATACCATGATTTACCAAGTTGCTAAGAACGTTATATATCACATCCCATTTAATCTCCAGAAAGTCCTAGCACAAATTAGGTGCTCAATAAATCAATAAATAAGTTGGTGAACTTATGAATAATGATCTTCCAATGAGATCAAGAATGTAAAACTCTTTGCAGAGGACATGACACATAATAAGCAATACTAATTTTTTGCCAGAGAGCTCAATGGCAATTCCTTTTGGTTTCCCAAAGCCCACTGAATTTTTTGCACCACACCTTTCCCTCACATTTCATAAAGTTTAAATTTTAGCACCTCCTCTATTTAGAGGATCTTTCTGATTTTGGCTGAGCTTTCCACCCTCCTCGGCATAACTTTTCAGAAAAAGAAAAGATCTAGGCTGTATGTGTGAACTCTGTGGTGAAAAAGAGGCCAAGGGAATATTTTCCAATTGGAAAAATGCAGACCACTGAAACTGAATAGGAGAGCTGCTAAAATATTACTGCGAAAAGAAGTGATGTGGGCTGGAAAGATAGAGAAGCAAAGGAGAGGGAGGGAGGAAATGGGCAGGCAGAGCTCTTGCCAAATGCAGACAGAGATTATTTTTTGAAAAATATCTCTGTGCAAAAGATTCATCATTACACACAAAAAAATAGGAAAAATCATTTCCTACACAAGTGCAAATATCAGTCTGAAATATCAGAGATACAGAGAAAAATGGGGATGATTCTTCAAGAAAATTAGCCAATAAGCAGTAGCACAAATTAAATCAAATGAAAACACAAGGATTTTTCTCCAAAGGAAAAAAGTCACAATGCTATATAAATTAATCATAGGTAGCATTAACAGTGTGCCGCACATGCCAGTGGCACAGAGGCACATATTTTATCAGTACTAAAATCACAGTCATATTAAATGTGGATATATATGCCAAGATAGTGGGAGGGGAACAGGGTATGTAGACTCATGGAATATTAGAACTAGATGAACTCTAGTTATAGAGCTGTCTGAAATACCAGTACTCCTGAAACAAATTCATATTAAGCCTCTAGTCTGAGCAAGATTCTGGGGTAGGTGCTGACATAAAATGGTGAAAATAAGGTTCCTGTCCTCAAGGAGCTTATTGTCTAGGAGACAGACATTCTTGGTATAATCACAAAAACAAACACAGAATTACAAATCACAAACTACAGTTTAATGTTTAACTGAAACTCAAAGGCATAATAGAGATATTCAGACAATAAGGAATGGGAAATAGGGTCCCAGCCATAGAAAATGTACATGAAATAACACACTGCAGAGAGGGAGAAGGAGGCTTATTAATAAAAATAGGAGTATCTTGGTATGGATCCACTGCAGGGAGGAAAAGGAGAAGAGGAAGATGATAGGGATGCTGACAAGGACGGTAGTCATGGCCTTACCATTAGTGACAATGTAAGGTGAATGGAGAGCTTTTAGAATCTTTCAGCAGGTAAATGAGTGACTCATATCTACAGTTGAAAGATCCAACATACCTGCCTTAGAAAATGGATTGCAGAGGACAAGAACAGAAGAAGTTGAATTTGCTGTAGGAAGATGAGATCATCCCTGGAGGAGGGTGAATGGCACACGAGTCCAGAAGAACCAACACATGTCAGTCAGCAGATGGAGCCACGACAGTCAAAGGATGTGACTGCCACCTGGATAGCTTTTTCATTATAAGCTTCCCAAGGCCCCGATTCTCCTATCTCTGTGATTTCTCAGTGCTTCATAGGAATGAACCAGGCAGTGGAGAAGCACAAGGAGAAAAAAACAGAATAGACCAGCTCTTTAACTTCTCCTCCAAGGCCAAAGCCCAGTGGAGTAGGAAAAGAGCAGGAGAATGATGCGGATTCAAACCTACCACCCTGACCTTTGGAAGAAGAAGAGGTTGACATCCACGCTTGGTCAAATTGTTCATTGCAAAGCATTGGTAGCTCTGAGATATTGGAAGGTGTGTTCAGAAGTGATAATTCCTGAATTAAAAGGATCCCACTAGATTTTAACTTTTCAATTGCATGTTCCAGACTCTGAGGACATCTTTGTCCCACTTTAATTTTTCATTAAAATGAGGAAAATTGCCAGACATGGTGGCACACACCTATAATCTCACTGGCTCAGAAGGCTGAGGCAGGCAGATCACAAGTTCAAAATCAGCCTTAGTAACTTAGTGATACCCTAAGCAATTTAACAAGACCCCATTTCAAAATAAAAAATAAAAAGGGCAGGGGCTAAAAAAAAGTGAGGAAAACTATTGACTCATAATTTGTGTTAAACTGGAGCTCATTTTAGTATACATATAAGCATGGAGCAGACCTCTCCCTTTCCTTCCTCCTCCTTCTCACCTTGGGGCTTTTGGTGTTAAGAACGGCAGACTAAGAAGAGACTGAGTGAAGGCAAGACTTTGTTGGGCACCCAAAATCCTCCCTGATGGACACCAGGTTGAGTCAGTTGGGTGTATTGATTTCCTAGGGCTTCTATAACAAATGAGTAAAACCTTGGTGATATAATACAACAGACCTTTGTTGTATTACAGAACTAAAGGCTATAAGTCAAGATGTTAGTGGGGCCATGCTGTCTCTGTGGGCTCTGAGAGAGAAATCTTCCATTTCTTTTCCTAGTTTCTGGTAGTTGCCATTAATACTTGCCTTGTAAACACATCCCTCCAGTCTGTGTCTCTGTCATCATGTGGTAGTTTTTCTGTGTATTTCTACGTTTCTTTTCCTCCTGTAAGGATGCCAGTCATTTTGGATTAAGGGGCCATTTTACTCTGGTAGGACTCCATCGTAACTAATTATACCTGTAACCACCCTAATATTAAAGAAACTCACATCCTGAATTTCTAGGAAGGATAGGCTTTGGGGTAGGGGACACTATTCAACTCAGTACACTAGGAGATGTACCTATCAGGTTGACATGAATTGAAGAATACTGAGACCAAGAAATCAGGTAAATCCTCAAAGTCGAGCAAAATAAAAGGCTAAGAATCAATTATTCTGGAAAACCAGTCAGTCCTAAACTAGGAGGTCAGTCTAAAAGAAAAATGTGAGATTGTTGATACTGTTTATTAACAGAGGCACAAACAGAGCAAAGATACTATACTAGAATTCCATACATGTATGTTGGGGGATCCAGGGTCTATAAAATGTGGGAGGACAGTGACAGAAACAATAGAAGGAAATGTGGTATGGAGGGCATTACCCCTCTCAAATATAAGAAAGACATTTTTAAATGTTGGATTTGGGGATGATAAAAACAAAACACTACTCATTCTAAAATTTTTAGAGAACAGAAAAAAGCAGAGGGGACAAAAAAGCAAGCACTAATCTCACCATCTAAGAATAATACTCATTTTGGAATGCTTCTGCCTAGAAA
>PVKS010027383.1:0-11963 GCA_004027875.1 Aplodontia rufa
CCTCGCGCCCATCCTCCCACCCACCCTCCCATCCATCCTGCCGTCCATTCCTCTGTCCATCCCTGCATCCTTCCTCCTGACCATTGTCGTCCACCTGCCTTCCCATCCACCTTCTTTCAATCTCTCTACTCACTGCCCACCCATGGTCTGTCTGTCTTGCTGTCTGCCCTCCCGCAAGGCTCACAGGTCCCAAGCCTCTCTCCGGCTCTGTCACCCTCCAAGGCTTTTCTCAGGCTGTTTCCCAGCCAGGCACAGCCTCCTTGGCCCTCCCCCACCTCTCCCACTGCAGTGACCTTGGCCCTGCAGTGCTGTTCATTCCGAGCCCATCCAGTGCCAGACCAGGCCAGGGGCTCTGGTGACCTTTCTAGCCCTGGGTCTCTGCGCTGAACTTTGGGGCTCTCTGTGCAGTGAAGAGAGCAGAGCCACCGTAGGGGCACACGTGGAGGGATGCACCTTGGGAACACAACTCATTCTAAACACAGCCTTATGAAAAAGACAAATCTGTCACTTTTTCCCTTCCTTGGGGGGAAAATACTGTGTGTGCGCATGTGCGTGCATGCGTGTGTGCACATGTGTACGTGTGCATGTGTGCACAAGTGTGTACATGTGCACACACATGTGGGGGGTGTGCATGCATGTGCGTGTGTGCAGGTGTGTGCTCGTGCTTGTGCATGCATTGTGCACATGTGTGCACGCGTGTGTGGGGTGTGCATGGGTATGTGCATGCACGTGTGCATGTGTGCGCGCATGCATGTGTGCGCGCATGCTTGTGCGCATGCACACAGGAGCTGGAGCCTCACTCTGGAACACCCTGGCCACGTCCTGGGCACATTTGCTGGCTGCTGGTGGAGACAGGTGCAGGTCTTGTGTCGCAGGGCAGCCGCCCCACATGCCGACTCTCGGCACCTAGAGCCTGGCATGTCCTGATGCCTCACCTGCGTGCCCAGCACCTGACTGTGCTCAGTGAACTTTGACCCGTCTTGGAGGCAGCTGGGCCGGGAGCAGCTCGCCAGCTAGGGACCCCTGTGGCCTCCCTGTGGGCAGGGACGGGGTGGGGCTGCTCCCAGGCTGCTGCAGGAGTAGGAGGAGACTGGCAGGGGCCTGGACGCTTGCTCCTGGCCTGGACAGGCAGGTGAGGGCCTGCGACCCCGCTGCCCTCCATGGACCCACACTGGAGTTGGGGTCCTCGTGGAGGGTGAGGGTCGGGAACCCCTTGCACCCCCAGCCCCCACCCCACCATCCTCTTCCTTTCCCAGGCAGGATTCGGCCTCTTGAAATTCTGCACACTAATAAAATTGTAACTAATTTACATCCAAGATGGGGAGTGAGTGGCAGTGGTTGCCATGGCGACCATCTCCAGGGCCCTGCTGCCTCCGCCTCCTGGTGCAGCGGAGAGATCAAGAGATTCTGAGATTCTCGCTCTAGCTCTGCAACCCGGCCAGGCCCACTGCCTCTGCCCACCCTGCCCTCCGCTCCAGCCCTGGGCGGCCCCTGCGGGGGCAGTGGCTGGGAGAGGCCCCAGGGTCTGCGGTGCTGGAGGTCAGAGCCCCTCTCTCCTGGCTGGGCATCCTCCCCACCCCCGCAGAGGGACAGGAGGCCCTTTCCCTAAACACCACCAAGGGTGGCACTCATGGTGGGGACAGTTTGCAGGGACAGCCCTATCACAGGGCCGTCTTCCTGGGAGCAGCCCCGGGCTGGAACCTGAGCCTCAGGCCTGAGGAGGCCACAGCCTCCACCCAGAACAACTGAGTGTCAGCAAGGAAAGCCACGTGGAAAACCAAATAAAACTGATTCTCTCTTTCCCTCCCTTGCTGTCCATCTCTCATAAAAAAAGAATAATAATAATAATCATGGTAAAGATTAAACTGCCTCCAGGGCAGCAGCAAAACCAAATTCTAACAAAGCAGGGTGCAAGCATCCAGAGAGAGAGAGGTGAGGGATGGAGGGGCCCTCAGGAATCATGGAATCTGAGTTGGGTTTTGAGGGATGCATAGGAGTTCCCCAAAGGAACAAATGAGAGAAGAGTGGCCCACACAGCGGGAGGGTGACATGGGGAAGGCAGGTGGTCATCAGAGACTGAGGAGGGACTGGTCCCTGCCCTGCGTCCTATAGATGGGGCACTAAAGAGCTGAGGTCCAAGCAGGCCCATGCCTGGCCCACATGGGCCCTGGACCCCAGTCCCTCGTCCTGAAGAGGGACTTGTGAAATGCAGATTCCTGGGCCCCATACTCCCGAGATGGCCCCATCTTAACAGATTTCTGGCTGATAATTGTGCACAGAGAGAGGAGCTGGGACTGTGATGGGTGGGGGCGGGATGAGGTGGGGGTTTGTGTCCTAGAAGGGTGTCCTCAGCTATTGGGCAAGGATGGGTGGGAGAGGGGGTCAGGAGGAACAGGGCATCATCTGGAAGGGAGGGGTTAGTGACCAGGCCGGAGCAGGAGTGGTGACAGGGGCCTGCAGAGGCCCTCTGGGATCTGGGTGCTGAGGAGGCTGGAGATGAGCGAGGATCCCAGGGGCTGCTGGGGGTCATGACAGCTGATGGGTCACAGGCCCCTCTGCTCAACCCCACATCCTTAGGGACCTTCAGGGCCACCCTGAGAGCACTTGGGCCCCTCTCACCTTCCATACCAAGCTACAGGGTTCCTGAAATCTTTTTTTTTTTTTTTTTGGTACTGGGGATTGAAACCAGGGGCCCTGGACCACTGAGTCTTTTTTTTTTTTTAAAGAGAGAGAGAGAGGAACAGAGTCAATTTTATTTGTTTTTCCATCTGGCTTTTGTTTTTCTGACTCTTTGTTGTGTACGTGGTGCTGGGTTTGAACCCAGGTCCTCTTGCATGCCAGGCAAGCACTCCAACTGCTGAGCTACTGCTCCAGCTCCAGAAATCTTGATAATAAAAATGATAGCCATAGAAATGACAGCAGTGACCAGCACTGTCGCCGGAGAACTATGTCAAATCAGCACTGACCACAGGCAGGGGCTGCCACGTTGGCGCCGTCGGACTCCAGCCGTGGGCTGGAACCAGCCTTCCTGGGCCAGGCAGCAGGGCTCGAGCCTCAGCCCTGCCTGCGGGATGCTCACGATCTGTCTTGCAGCGCTGCTGGGGAAGAGGCACCCTGCGAGCGTCTGGAGGGCTGTGCTGCTAGCTTGGGGACCATCTGGGACTAGACTAAGTTCATGGGTGACAGGCGTTCAGAAGGCAGAGCCCCCAGGGCTGCCAGGGAAGATGCACCTGAGCCGGAAGCTGAGACAGCGCCATGCTGGAACACGGGACAGGTGGAGGTGGCATCCCAGGTGGGAGCTCCAGCCAGAGCAACGTGTGGCAGTGCAGATGTGGCAGGAGCCAAGGACCCCAAGAGCCAGGTTGAGGATTGACACACAGCCCAGGCCTCGCGTGTGGCCTGACCACATTCTGCTTTTGCCTCTAGCAGAGGTGGGCGTGCTGGTTCAAATCCTGCTCCCCCGTTTACTGTGTGACCCTTGGCTAACTCCTTAACTTCTCTGAGCTCAGTTTCCTTAACCATGGAGCGGAAATAAAAACTCCAGCCTCGAGAAGCTTATTGATTTCTTTTAGGATTAAATGAAATGATGCAAAGGAAGCGTGCAGTGGAGAACGCAGTGCAGAGGTCACGTTTGATAAAAGCTGGTTCCCTCCCCTCCATGCACAAACTCCGGGACAGGTCGGGAATGGCCGCAGAAGCTTCTCACACTGACCTTCCCTTGAGCCAAGTGCTGGGGATGTGGCCGCTGGCTGCCTTTGGGCTGTACGGTTAAATCTATAACCCGCTGAGAGTTTGTTTTTCTATGAGCTCCAAGGTTGGGGTTCCTTGTTTGGAAACTGGGATGTTGAAATATTCTCACACCATCTGTTGAAAAAGCACCCTTGATGCATTGCGCGGTGCCCAGTCTCGACCTCCCCCTGTTGCTCACCCTTACCACCAGACCCCTTTGCGCCTGTCATGTGTTCCTTTAAGAAATGCTGGGGGACAATCAGATATTCGTATGCAAAAAGCAGGAAAAGAAAAGGAGAAAACAGAAAAAAGAATCTTGCACCTTACCTCATGTCACAAAAAGGCTGTCTGGATCAGAGAGCCTCTTGTAAACTCTCCTGCTGCCCAGCTTCCAGGAAATGTGGGAGGACTCTTGGTCACTTGGCATGAGGCAGAGAGTTCTTACACACGACGATAACATACAACCCATGAAAGAAAAAAACCGAATATCATCTTCATTACAATGAAAAACTTTTGCTCTGACAGGGAACTACCATGAGAATGAGCCGAGTCGGAGACCGGGGAAGGATCTGCAAATCACATACCTGAGGGACTAGCGCGCAGGATCCATAGAGAACTCCCAAGCCACAGTTCAAAACCAACCCCTCGAAGAGTGACCAAGACAGATCCGTCAACAGAGAAGATGCACGCGTGTCAGACGTGAAGAGCTTGTGGCCATCAAGGAAACGAGAATCAAAGCCGTGATAATATCCAAACCCTCGGGGCTGGAGCGGCGGCTCGGCGGTTACGGCGCTGGCCCTGCATGCGCCAGCACACGGGTTCAAAACCAGCACCACACGCACAACTAAGTGTCAGAGCAACGAAAGCCACGCGAAAAACTCAGTAAAGATGGAGTCTCTCTGTCTCTCTTTCTCACTGTCCTTCTCTCTCTCTTTAAAAATAAATAAATAAAATAAAAATAATTGTTCATTTAAAAAATAAATTCCAAACCCTCAAGGGTGGCTAAAATAAAAATAGGACAATACTAAGCGCTGGCGAATTTGTGGAGCAGATGGGACTCTTGCACCGGCTGGAGAGAATGGGAAAGGAGAGGGACAAGACCCAGCCGTTCCTTTAGCACACGGAGCAGCCAGGGGTCGGAGGGAAATGAACACTCGGGTGCACACAGAGCCGCGCGTGTGAAGGTGCCCAGCAGCCTGCTCCGTGAAAGCCCGAGACAAAGTCAGCTCAAGTGTCTCAGCGGTGCCTGAGCACACGGTGGGCCATCCAGACCAGGCGACGGTGGGCAGGACTCTGATCTGCGTGACGCCGGGGTGAATCTTAAGGCTGAGTGAGAACAGCGGTTTCTAAAGCTCTTTCCCTGCACAATTCCATTCATATGATTTCCTCCAAAAGAGACGCGGAGGTGAAGAGTTCGGCCAGCAGGAGCTGGGGTGCTCAGGAAATGGAGGGCGGGGCTACAGAGGGCTGTAACAAGGGAAGTTCAGGGGTCTAGAACCTTCTGGATCCCGATTGTGCCAGTGGTTACACAAATTTACATATATGCATATATATAGATGGACATATATAAATTTTATTTATTTATTATATTTTACCATATATATGATAACATTCATAGAGCTGTTCTCCTAAAAGAAGCAAACATGAACGCAGCTTTTGAAAAGATGCTGCAGGGCCCTGAGTTTTCAGGCCAGGTCCTCCTGCTCTCCCCTCTGGTGCCGGCAAGGGGGGCGCTGGCTGAATCGCAGCTCTGCTGGCCCTGGGAGCAGCATCGTTGTGCAGTGAGCAACCTGCCCGACTGTCCGTGGCGTCCTGAGCTCATGTGCTCGTCTCAGGCTCTGTTCTCTCCCTGCAGATCGACTGTGCCGAGCAGCCCCTGGGGAGGGGGCGAGGGTGGGCGGTGCATTAGTCCCTCTAGCCAGACTGGGGCTTCTTGCTAATGGCTGCAAATGTGCTTAGTGCTGAGGCTGCAGGCTGGTGCTTCGGGGGCCTGGTGTTTAATGGCTTGCCTGCCAAGGAGGAAGAAGGATGGTGGGCTGGCCAGACACATGGCCAGGTTCCGACGCAGGGAGGGGAGGCCCGGCGGCCTGGAAAGCCCTCCCCAGCAGGTGTGGGGGAAGGGGTTGAGCTTGGGCCTGGTGCCTTTGGCAATGGAGATCTCACTCCTCCAGGGCAGTGGGTGTCACAGGGGCCCAGTTGCTGCCTGCTCTGCACCCAGTGAGCTGGAGATGATGAACAGGTCCTGGATTATTCTCTGAGCACCTGCTGGATACGGAACCGGCGCCATCCTGGTGACAAGAGCAGACGGTCCAGGAAGGCCTTACTTCCTGAACCCCAGAGGCTGAGGCTCAGGGCTGGGGCCAGCTTGCCTGAGGCCACACAGCCTGCGCTCTAGCTGGCCCAGGACATGTGGGCGCTGTTCCGCGGGCCGCGCCCACCACCCTCTTGGATCCCTTGATATTTTCCTGCGCCTCAAGTTGCACAGTGGAGAAAGGCACTTTGCTTTCGCAGATGTAAGAGAGGCACCAATTGCCCCTGTGGGCCATGTTCCTCCTGCCAGGAGTCCTCTTCTGGCCCGCTCCAGGTGGGTCCGAGCACCTCTGACAAACAGCTTTCCTTCACCTTCCTCGGGGATCAAGAGCAAGATTGCAGTGCGAGGAAAGGAGTCCTGGGACGGCAGCTGCCGATGCTGCCACCCTGAGTGGACACAGTGAAAAGGGCCTCTCGACATCACGGGCCTCTGGATCAAACCATGCCTGAAACCCACCACCACCTCTGGGTCCATGACATGGGCCCAGAATTCCTATTTGGATGGGATTTTCTGTCTTTTTACTGAGAGAGTTCAGATTCAGGCCTCTGCCCCACCGGGGACAGCAGCTGTTTGGTGGGGCTGGTGACAGGGATCTCCCCTTCTCCAGCGTGTGTGCTTTACATTGCTTGTAGTCTCACTGTGTGTATGCACCAAAATCAATTCTCTCTCCACCCAGTGACGAGCTACGAGCTCGTGCCTTAAAGAGCCGGTGTCAGTGTCGGGAGCGGGCGGGGTGACCTGGGAAAGGTGGCACTTCTGACTTGGGACTGGAGACCTGTGGGGACCTGCAGGGTTGCTGCTCAGGAGGGAGGGCCTGGGGTGGGAGAGCCAGTGGAGAGTGGCAGGCTCAGGAAGGTCAGCAGCCTGCGGCCAAGGCCTTGCCCATCTGTGACGTGGACGGCATCTTTCTGGAGGGACCCATCCCTCTGCCACAGGGCCTCCAGCCCCCTCGCTGCTGGAGTGGATTACCAAGGCCACGCGGAGCGGCAGGACCCCTGGAAGTGGCCCACCAGCCTCCTCCCAATAGCCCCTGGGACCTGGTTGATTCTGAGGCCTCGGAAGCTCTGAGGACGGGGTGAGCAGCAACAGCAACACCCAGGATCTCCCTGGTTAGTGACGTCGTTTGGGAGGCGCTTCACAGGGCCAGGACCTCAGGCATGCAGGGGCCAAGCAGCTGGCACACAGCACACAGCCTGGCCGCACTTCCCAGTTCTCCAGCTCCAGAACAGTCCCCTTTCCGTTTCCGTCTGCTGGTCCTGGCAGCCCGGAGTTGGGACCTGGAATTGCTCAGAGTGAAGATCAGCACCTTGTGGAGACCCCAGCAGGGACTGGAAGGTGGGAGAGAAGAAGCTCCCTGAAGGAGGAAGGGGAGGGGCCTTGGCTCTGCCCTAGGTGCTCAGTAGGTGCTTTCTGTTGGCTGTCCCTGTGAACCCTCAAGCATTCTATTATGAACCCATCTTACAGCAAAGGAAATGGCAGCTCAGAGAGCTTAGGTAATTTGCCCAAGGTCACATCACCTGTCAGGAGTGGGGGTCTCTAGCAGGTTGGAGACAGGAGCTGTGCAAAGGCCCTGGGGTGGGGGGCACTACAAGCACAGGGCAGAGGCTGGCAGGGTGGGGTACTGGGAAGGCCACTCTCAGCCCCTCTCAGCGCCATCCAAATCTCTCCAAACCTTCTTCAAACAAAAGGGTTGCAGGACACAGTTTCCTGCTTGCTTGGTGCAGCGAGGCTCTGCCAGCCTGGCCTGGGTGTCCTGTCCTCCTTTAAGGTCCCGGGAGCCAGGCGGTGGGCGAGGGTGGCAGCACCCGTGGGGCCATGCAGAGCTGTGCTTGGAGGGAGGAGCCTGAGCCGGAGGAGGCACCAGCGATAGGGACAGTGAGCGTCCTTGAGGGAAGGAAGGGGAGGCGCACCCTGCGCATGGACGACTGCCACCTCAGGATGCCCCTGAGGCCCAGGGTGACCAGATCCCCTACTTCTTTCAGTCTCGGTCCTTCCACGCTGCCCTGTAGCCCAGTGCATAGTCCCCAGCCCCAGCGAGGCCGTGCTGCAGAGCCTGTGGGAGCCCACTGGCCTTCGGAAGACCCTTTGCCCTTTGAGTCCCTTCGTCCACCAGGCCGAGGCCACCTGCACCACTGAGGGTGGTGCCTGGCCTGCCGGCCACTGGTCTGCAGGAACCAAGCCAAGACCTGACAGTGGTGGCCCCGAGAGAGCCCAGCCTTCTCCTAGAGAGGAGACCCCAGTGGCAGCCCCAGGAGAGGCTCTGGAGTCCTTGGTTTCTGGCGGGGAGGGTGCGTTTCTGCCCCAGGGCAGGGGAGGGAAGGGAGTGAAGACTGGCACCGGTTGCCCAGGTGGATGGCATCTGCCCCTGCCCCAATCAGCCTAACCCGGACTGCAGAGGAAAGGCCCTGCCAAGAGGCCTCGGGGAAGCATCAGGTGGAAGGGCCTTGCACGAGGCTCTGCCTGCAGAGTGTGGGGCTCTGCGGTCTCAGAGGGGCCACCTTCCTCCTGGGGAAGCCAGTTGGTGGGAGAGTCGCAAAGTCCGTCCCAGCCCTGGTCCCTGCTGATGAGGCCCTGACTGCACCCAGGGACCCCAGCAAGCCGGGTTGCAGAGGGGAAGCGCCCAGTCCTCAGGGACTCAGCCTGCATAGGGCCGGGGCAGGACTCAAGCGGACAGGCCAGGGGCCTCCAGGGAGGCTGTGGAAGGAGCCGTGGGGAGCCCGAGGCTGCACACCTCAGAGGCCCCCATCCCAGCTCTACAGAGAGCCTGGCCACCTCAGAGTCAGAGTGGGGCATCCTCAGGGACTTGGGGCCTCCTTTCCCTCTGAAGATGCTCAGATGGGGGCTGAGAGGAGGTGGAACCTGCCCAAGTTCACCCGCTGACTGGAGGTGGCAGCCAACACAGAGCCCAGGGAGCCAGGTTGACGTCCCTGCCTCTGTCCCCTGTCCCCTCTACAAAGCTTCATGGAGGACCTGTGAGCTTCTGTGTGGCCAGGGAGAAGCCCCAGACCTGTTACGTGGAAGCTGCTGCTCCCTGGGGGGACAGTGAGCAACTGGGTACCCCGAAAGGGTGGCCAGTGAGGGCCTCTCTGGGGAGGGGATCTCTGAGCTGGAGGTTGGGCAGCCATGGATGATCTGGGGACAGAGCACGAGGCAGGGTGGTGGCAGAAGGATGGGCTGAGGCTGGCGCAGGCAGACGGAGCTACAGGCCGTGGGAGGGGTTGGGCTTTGTCCGCCGTGGTGGGGGACAGCCAAGAGGCCTCCAGGTGAACAGGACCAGCATCTGCTCATTCCTGTGAGGCCCTCTCCTTTCCCAGCCCACTCCAGGATAGTGGCTCCCAGCCAGGGGGAGGCTCAGTCCCCTCGACTGTGACCCCACTACCCCATGTCCTAGGGCTGAGCCCTGGGGGTCACCAGCAGCTTCAGGTGAACAGGACCAGCATCTGCTCATTCCTGCGATGCCCTCTCCTTTCCCACCCCCAGCATACTTCAGGATAGGGGATCCTGGCCAGGGCAAGGCTCAACCCCTGAAACCCCACCTCCTAGGGCTCAGCCCTGGGAGGTCACCAGCAGCTCTGCTGGTAGCATCAAGGTGGCTGCCACCATCACCCAGCCAGCTGTGGCCTGGTCCTCTGTACGCACGGCCGTCATACCGCGCTGGGAGCCCCGGGCTCTTATCCCCATTTCACAGAGCAGGAGACCAGGAGGCAAGGGCTTTGGCCAAGGGTGTGCCCTATGCACCCTCAGGTAGGAAGTGTGCTCCCCAACGCTCACTGGCTGGGGTGGGGCTGGGAGGGTACGGAAAGGGGACGCAGGGCAAGGGGACAGAGAGATGTGGAAGATGAGGCACACACGTGTGTCACAGAGGTGAGCACACACGCACACACACATGGCTGTGCACACACAGACAAGTCCAAAACACACACACATGTCCCTGCTCGCACGCCCCTGAGCGTGCCCCCCACACGTGTGTGGGCACCAAAGCCGGATGCAAGCTCGGCCCTCCAAGAGCCACCTGCATGGCTCCCCTCGGCGGTGGCCACGGCTCACTCGTGTGCCAAACATGTCGAGCCATCTTTGGGGCCAGGCCAGGCGGCCTCACTGCAGACCCAGGCAGGAGGACCCTACGGTCCCAGCTGGCAGCCCAGAGGGCGTAGTTGGTGGGGGCAGCAAACGGTGAGCAGGAAGAGCCTAAGAGCGTTTGCTCCCCTTGCCCTGGAGCGGGAGGCTGAGCAGGGGCTGCCCTCGCAGCCATTTGCAGGCCAGGAGCCAGGGCCCAGGGCTGGGTTGCGAGAGTCTCGGGGTTGGGCTGGTCTGGGAGGGAAGGAAGAGGCCAGTGTGCCTGCTTGGTGGGGGCAGTGGGCCATTGACAGGTCCTGGAGCACCCATCCCCCCTCCTGGCCCCATTGCGAGCTCCAGGGGACCTGGTGGCGGCTGACTGCTCTCCATGCCCCTCATCCCCTCTACCCCAGCACGAGGCAGGGCTGAGAGCCTCGAGGTCCCTCCGTAGGATTCTTAGCTGCAGATAGCAGAGCCCAGAAGTGGCCTCCGGCAACGTCCTCTTGCCATCCCCACCCCCTTTACCCGACCCACAAACACAGCCTCAGTTTCCCCATCTGGGTGAGGGGTGGCTACCAGCATCTGCCGCTTCACAGAGGAGGCCAGGGAAGCCCTTGTCCTCAGGGCAAAAAGCTGCCCCCGTGGAGGGAGATCTGTGCCCAGCACACGCAGCAATGCCCCCCGCACCCGCCCTGGTGCTGTACCCAGCTTGCACATCCGCCTCCCAGCACCCACGCACGCAGCCCCACGCTCACTCCCAGCACCTCCGAAAGCGCACACCCCCTCGCCATACCCAGCCTGGCTACTGCTCACACCTCCTGCCTTGTGCACCCGCACTTGGCAGTCCCTGTGGCACAGCCAGTGTCGTCCCCACCCCACTGAGCCCCCCTCCAGTCCTGGCCAGGGCAGTGACAAGCCAGCATGGCCCGGGCACCACCCCCCAGCCACAGGGCTCTGCTCATTGATCCAAAGATGCTCTTTCCTGTTCCTCGGGCGCTGCTCTGAAGGATGGAAAAATCAATGCCCGCAGCAGAGCGGGTGCGGGGAGGCGGACAGCACCGGAGGAGACCCGGGGCCGGGTGTTGCCTGCCTGCAGTCCCCGACCAGCTGCCCCTAGGACCAGCAATGCCCACCTCCCGGGACACACCCGGAGGCGGTGTGGTCCACCCTGGTGGCGGGCTGCTGCTTCGTCTTTTGCTGTTTTGTGCTGATTGTCAAAGCTCTATGTGCTCATGGTGGAAAATAAAAATCACCGCTCCATCCCCAGAGGTGACCGCTCTGTCACGCGCATAGCAAACCCTTGCAGCCTTTCCTCCTCTGCACATTGAGTGCACTTCTTAGGTTTGCAAAACTGGGAGGTGCCGGAGTGCTTTCTCCCCACCAGTGTGACACCAGCGTCCCTCTGTGCGTTGCCTGTCCTGGTCATCGTGGTGGCTGCACTTCCGTTGGATGGTGACGGCACTGCCCAGGGCTAGGGTCAGCGCCTTGACCGTGGTGGCCTGCACCGTCTGTCCTCGCTGTGTCCCTCCTCCGTCATCTGCCGCAGTGATGGCTGCTTGGAAGGCGGCGGAAAGCGCCTTCCCCGTGGAGCCGACCTGAGCGCTCCTTCCGCTGGCTGCCATTATTTTTAATCCTTGTCACTACGTAGAAAGCATCCCTTGCTCCTGCGGCCCTCTCTTATCAAGTTGATAGGTTGTTTACCTGCCTTCCCTTAAAGAAGGCTGCAGGAAGAGAAGCCGTTGGCAAATCCTCCATCCTCAGGCTTGAGAGACTGCAGGAGGCTCGGGCGCAAGTGCCAGGGCTGCGCTGCCCAATTGGCCTCCAGAACCTTCTGAGGGAACTGGCTTCCAGGGGCTGCCACACCAGC
>PVKS010027383.1:12063-27672 GCA_004027875.1 Aplodontia rufa
TTTTTTTTTTTTTTTGATATTTTTGTTTTTTTGAGGGGAGTACTAGGGATTGAATGTAGGGGTGCTTAACCACTGAGCCACATCCCCAGACCTTTTTTACTTTTTATTTTGAGACAAGGACTTGCGAAGTTGCTGAGGCTGGCTTTGAATTTGTGATCTTCCTGCCTCAGCCTCCCAAGCCCCTAGGATGACATATGCCACCAAACTCTGGTGGACACTTTTGGTCGGGTAAAATGGTGTCTCATTTTAAGGCGTTTCTTTCATGGTTATCGGAGGGGAACCACGTTCACGTGCTTTCCGTTTCTTATTTTGTGAGCTGGCGATTCTTTGACTTTTCCCACTTCCCTGGAGATGCTGTCTTCTTAGCGACGTGGGCCAGCCCGTGGTAGATTCAGGATGCCGAGCCGTTACCCTGTCTTGTGAGCCTCTTCCTGACTGATCACTTGCTCGGTCGATTTGTCCATAGCTCTCCACGTACATAGCTTTTTAACTTTTTATTTTTGTACTCAAAGCTTCAGGAGGGTTTTTGCCATCAGTTAAATAATTAAACGGGCCGTGCACATCCCATTTTCAGCCAGCACTTTGAGAGTTCCACTTTTATATTCAAGTTTTTGTTTTGTCTGCAATGTATTTTAGTTGTGGTTAAGGCTGATGGCCTCGCCCGGCCCAAGCCTGGTATCGAACAGTTGTCTTAATATCTTTAAATAAATAGTCCATCTTTTCCCTGCTGATTTTAAATGATGTCTTTATTATGTATTCAAGTTGATGTCTGGCTCCCGGAATCCGGCAGGCTGGGAGAGTGGAGACTCCTCCTGCGGAGGAATGCGGGCGGAATTTAACAACAACCAAAGTCACTGATCTCGGAGAAAAGAGTAGTAGATTCCTGGTGGATTACCAGGAGGTTGAAAGGAGAGAACCAGACCAAGAAGTGTTCCGCAGCAGATCCAACAAAGAGAAAAGCTCAGGTGTTCACAGCTAAAAATACAAGCCCTGGGATACAACGGTTAGCACAGGGAGAGTCAGGGGACAAAGAAGACATTCGGCCACCAAGAAAGCGAGGGAACCGCACAATCCGAAAGAGACTGTGCAACAGGCATGCTTTAAATCACCAGAAGGAAGAGAGAGAGGGAAGCACAAGAGAAGGAAAAAGACGCACGAAAACAGAAGAGGCAGATTCAAAGGAAAAAGCAAAGACATTCTGAAAAGGAAAGTGTTGTCGTCGGAATGAAGATTTCCATGGGTGGGAGAGAAATGGCAGATAAAACACAGCTGAAGAAATTCTTCACGACTTGAAAGACAGAATTCAGCCTGCAAAGCTAAAGAGACAGAAAGAATGAAAGTAGAAACACATCGGAAAGAATCAGAAAGTCTCAGAGAAGGCCTGGGAGGAGAGGGATGATGGGACACTCACCGTGGTCGTGTGGGAGAATGTTCCGCAGCTGTTGAAAGACAGCACTCCTCCGGCTTAAGGAGGGCAGCAGGGTTGGGGGTGTCGTGCAGGTCGAGCACCCACCTACCCTGTGGGAGGCCCTGGCTTCTGTCCCCAGCACTGCAAAGAAAAATCCAAGGACATCAACTCCACGAATGGCAAGTAAGCGTGAGTCTACCTAGATATCTCCACTATGCAGTGCTAGAGACCAAGGGGAGGACCCTGGCAGGAAAGAACTCGTCACCCACAGCCCTCGGAGTAAAGGTCCTGCTCTTGGCACTTCAGCGTTAGCTCCTTACGTTCTGGAAGTGACACTCTTCGTGCTATTAGCCCCCGCATTTTAAAGATGGGGCAAGGAGGCACAGAGAGGTCAGGGCATATGTCTTACTTGACATCTCTCGGATGAATTTTGCAATCACCAAGCCCTGGAGGCTCGTGCTTCTTCCTGCCCGCACCCTTGGTGCTGTGGTTTGGCTGCTCTCCCTTTAGGAGGATGCTCTTGCCACACTGTGAGAAGCCCAGGCCATGCCCCTGCCCTTCCATCTGGATCGGCTTGAGACTTGCTCTGACCAATCGCTCGTGGGAGAGGTGATGTCACGCAGCTTCCAGGGCCGGGACCCAAGAAGTCTCGTGACTTCTGCTTTTGCTGTCTTAGAGCATTTCCAACACCGTGCCAAGAAGCCCAGTGTAGACAGGGTGGAAGGGAACCGCCCAGCCAGTGGCGTGCTCGAGAGGGGTCATGTGGAGTCCTCCACCCGCACTGTGACATTTGGATAAAGGACTCATTAAGAGATAATTAGGGGCAAGTGGGTGAGTGCTAATCCTACGTGACCAGTGTCCTCATAGGAAGAGATTAGGGCACAACTGGGCACCATGTGAAGACACTGGGAGAAGGGACACCCATGAGCCAAGGACAGGGGTCTTAGGAGCAGCCAACGATGGCAGCCCCTGACCTCAGACTTCGTCCTCTGAATGGTGACCCTTGACCTCAGACTTCGTCCTCTGAATGGTGACCAAACAGAAAATACAATTCCGTTACTTAAACCAGCCTGGCATTCTTGTTATGGCAAATGAACACACTAGTCAAGCCCCAGGTGACCGCAGCCACAGTGGAACTGCCCAGCTGAGCCTGGCCTAGATATCGAAATCTTGACCAGTGGGTAACTGGCACCAAGTGGCACAGGGATCAACAGCAGGACCGGGACGTGGACCCAGGTAGCCCCAGGACCCATAGCACGTACTTTAATCAACCACAATGACACAAAGCTCACAAAGAGGCAGCGAGAATGATGAGCAACGACAGAAGCCGCAAGACCACGGAGTCATGACATCTTCCAGACAGAGCAAATCGGTGCCAACCCACACTGTCTTCAAGCTAAATCGTCTTTCAGGAGTGAGGGTAAACCATTTACATTTAAAACAGCGCTAAGCATCTTCACCACTTACGAATCTTTGCCGAAAGAACAATAAGGATCTCCCGAGGAGGAAGGAATGGAACCCTGTATCAGGTGTGTGATGCAGGAAGGAGTGAGCAAAGGGATGAGACTCGGGCAAAGTCCGAACGGGAGTGGCTGTAAAGATCGGCAATCATGGCGAGTGTGGATTAAATCAAGGTGGAACTAAAATCATAGCATGGGTGGGACAGTCACTCTGAGACCTTGTGCTGTCTGGAAAGAAAGTGCAAAGGGGGTCAATATCTATCTAAAGACGTTTACATCTGTTTTAGGGAAATATAGAAGAGTCAAGAGACTGGGGTGTGGGTGATATGGGGGTGATTCTGGTTTAGGATTGGGGCACATCACAGTGAAACTACACATGCATTTACAATTGTCCAACAGCACAACTCCTCCATAAAATTCAAAATAATACAAAATTATAAAGTTTACAAGGCAGAATAATATTAACAAAATTCTTTTACTTCAAAAAATAAAATAAATAAATATGAAATAAAAAGAAAGTAAAGTAGAGAAGGCTTGGAGGAAGCTACTGACTTTCGCATGTTGACATACGACCGACCACATCTGTAGAACTCTCCTACAATTAAATAGTTTTCATTGGCTTCCCTTGGGTATTTTTTTTTAAGAGGGAGGGACAGTGAGAGAGAGAAAAAGAGAGAATCAGCTTTATTTAGTTTTTCATATGCCTTTCATTTTCATTGCTCAGACACTTGGTTGTGTGCGTGGTGCTTGGGTTTGAACCCATGAACTTACGCATGCCAGGCAAGCACCATAACTGCTGAGCCACTGCTCCAGCTCCTTCCTTTGGGTTTTAAAACTGATAATTATATTATTCACAAGTAAAGATAATTTTATCTCCTTTTTAGCTGCTGCCCTTTAATTTGCGTGTCATGTCTTATTGCATGGTCCAGAACTTTTACAGTAGTGTAAAATTGCAGAGGCTTTATGAAGCATCATTGCCACATCCTGGACACCGCTGAGAAGGCCTCTAGCATAATGTTAAACGGGACATTGCCTCTCGGCCTGAGAGAGCTCTTCTCTGTCATTGAATTAGTCAGGATAAATTAGCGTTTGCTGCAGAAACACATGATATCAAAATCTCATGGCTGAGAGAGGTTTATTATTTCTTGCTCATACTAAGTCTGCATGGGTCCAGGCAACTCTCTGGGATTTCTGATCACATAAGGAATTCTCTGGTGCTTGCGTAGGCAAGGGAAATAGAATCACAGAGTCCCATTCGTAGTACTTTAACTTATTTTTTGGTGGGTAAAGCAAATCACACTGCTCTATCTACTCCTAGTGAAAGGGGCAATTCTAACCCGGCAGGAGGCCTGGGAAGGTCTGCGAGTGTTGCAGATAGCACCAACACCACCATGCTGAGGAAGCATCCTTTCTTGCTAATTGTAGATTCAGGACCCAGAAAGACCCTTGGCCCTTGGGGATCTGAGGAGTGGCAGAGGACGTTAGTCCACGGGGCCAAGCAGCGCAGTCACAGGTCCTGGTGGCTTCTGCTTCTAGGGAAATCTGGCTGCGCATTAGTTCCGTGAGGTTTCTGAATCCTCGTGGTGAATCTCGCCCTATCCTGAACTCATTTGCGCAGACGTCTGTTGTTCGTGACCCGGCGTCTCAGCCAGGGTAACGAGGGTAACTTGCTGGCTTGTTTGAACATTCCTACATGAAATGGGTCCCCAGCTGTGGGCTATTACCAAGTCTTCTTTTTAGGGTTTTTCTATATTCTTTTTTTTTTTTTTTTAAGAGAGAATCAATTTTATTTAGCTTTTCACGTGGCTTTTGTTGCTCTAACACTTCATTGCGTACGTGGTGCTGGGGATCAAACCCGCATCCTCGCGCATGCCAATGCCAGGCAAGCGCTGTAACCGCTGAGCCACCGCTCCAGCCCCCCTTATGCTATATTCTCAAAGTGACTGGGGAAGCGTTCCCTTTCGCCTGCTTCCTGAAACGGACTATTTGAAGACTCCTGCCAGTACAAGTGTCAGGACCTGGCTGGGTGTGGTGGCGTAGAATTGTAATCTCAGTGACTCTGGAGGTTGAGGCTGGAAGGTCACAAGTTCAAGGCCTGGGCAACTTAGGGAGACTGTGTCTCCGAATAAAGTAAAAAGTACTGGGGGTGTAGCGCAGTGGTAGAGCACACCTGGGTTCAATCCCCAGTACTGGAAAAAAAAAAAAAAGTCAGATCTCTGTGCATGTCTAGGCACCAGCTCTATCCCCACTGTTTTAATTTATTCTCTAGTAATAGGGTTTTGGTTTTCTCCTACTCATTGAATTAGCTTTGGTCATATGTATTTTCCCATAAAATATCCATTTATTCATATTTTCAAGTGTATTATCATAAGACTTTACTAATGTAATTTAATTTTTTCAATTTCCTTTATTGTTCCTATTGTACATTAGTGCTCTATTTTCCTTGAGTGTGCTAGAACTCTAATTTATTAGACTTTTTAAAAACCAAGTCAAAGCATTATTTTCTATTTCTCTTGTTTCTCTCTCTCCTGATTCATTAGATTCTTTTTTTTTAATTTGTGACTTAACATTTATTTATTTTAAGAAAGAGGGGACAGTGAGAGAGAGAGAAAGAGAGAAGTAATTTTTATTTAGTTTTTCATGTGAGTTCCGTCTCTCCGAGACTTTGCTGTGTACGTGGTGCTGGGGTTTGAACTCAAGTACTCACGCATGCCAGGCAAGCGCCGTAACCGCTGAGCCACCGCTCCAGCCCTAGATTCTTTTTTTTTTAAATCTTTCTTTCCCTTTCCTTAGCTTCTTTTTCTGTTGTTCTTTTTCCTCGTATCTGGAGTTGAATCTTAATCTGTCAACTTACATCCTTCCTTGTTTGTGAAATTCCCACCCTTGATGTATGAATCTGCTCCTTCGACTGTTTTCTCCGTTTTCCCTCGTGTTCCGAAGGGCGGTATACTCAGCATTGTTTCTCTTAAATGGTTTGTCATGTAGCTTTTATTTAAAGTTATTTAAGAAAGTGGTTTTTAATTTTCAGATGGTTGGCTTTTTAATTTAAACATTTGTTTTAATCATTTCTAGCCTAATTGCGCTGTGGTCAAAGGATGAAGCCCTCGTATCTGCTTTGGGGATTCTATTGAATTCTTCCTTTATGGCCTAATATAGGATCAATTTTCATAAATGTTTGATGGGCTCTGGCAAAGGAATGAGGATCTTTTGATTTGTAGGCTGCAAAGTTCATTTATGAAATCACCCTTATTAATTATATTCTGATCCTACCAAACGCGTGTGGGGACTACCATGGAACTAGCCACACACGGACGTCCCCTCCTCCTCCCGGCTGTGGCTTGCTTTTTCCGTTGCGTGCGTGTCTAAGTTCCTGCTCTCCTTGTTCGGATGCAAAGCTGCAGAGGACAGAGGGTCACGGCGATTGGATTTTCACTGTGACTTGTTGCCTTCATCAATACAGATGACCTTCTCTTCCCGCTCTTGACAGTTGCTCGTGTCTCTTTATCTGACATAAATACTGCGTTTGCTTTCAGTTGACTTGAATTTGCCTCAGAACTCTATTTATTTTTAACCTTTTCATGTCCCTTGGTTTCAAGTTCATTCCTTACCAGAGAGTTGGCTTCATCTTACTGTTTGATGCAATCTGAGAGTCTTTGCTGTTTGCTAGGAAATGTGTTGCATTTACATTCATTGTTAACGCTGACTGCATCTGACTTCAGGGGACACGTCTCACCTTCTCCTGATTCTCCTGCCAGTTGGTTCCTTTGGTTTTGCTTTTGGTTTTTGTTTTTGTTTTGGTCTTCCCCAGTGTCCCTTCCCAGCTCCTACAGAAAGCCTTGCCTCTGAAACTGCTCATCAGAACACAGCACCACGTGTGAGCATCAAGTGAGCTCAGGTTCCCTCCTTTATGATCCGTCTACATGATTTCAAACTTTAGATCCAGATGTTAGTTAAGCTATTTTTGTTGTTGTGTTTTCTTTTGTTGTGAGACAAGGTCTCGAGGTCTCACGTTATGTTGCCCAGGCTGGGCTCCAACTCCAAGACTCAAGTGATCCTCCGGCCTCAGCCTTCCAGCGAGTTAGTACTATGGGTGTGAGCCCCCTTGCCTGACTAAATTCTTATTTTTACATCACAATACTTATTACTTAAGAATATATATTTTAAGCTGGGTGTGGTAGCACATCCCTGTAATCCCAGCTACTTGAGAGGCTGAGGCAGGAGGGTTACAAATTCCAAGACAGCCTGAACAACTTAGCGAGACCGTGTCTCAAAATTAAAAAATAAAAAAAAAAATTAGGGGCTGGAGCAGTGGCTCAGCAGATACGGCGCTTGCCTGGCATGCACAAAGACACAAGTTCGAACCCCAACACCACGTACACAACAAAGTCTTGGAGCAACGAAGGCCACATGAAAAACTAAATAAAGATTGCTTCTCTCTCTCTCTCTCACTCTCTCTCTCACTGTTCCCTCTTAAAAAAATAAAATTAAAAATAAATAAATAAAATTAAAAGGTCTGGGGATGTGGCTCTGTGGTAGAGTCCTTGAATAGCGTGTGCAAGGTCCTGGGTTTTATTCCCAGTACTGAAAAAAACAAACACACAAACCACAAAAAAACACATATATATTTTTTGACATTTTATTAGTCTGGAAATGATATCCACAATTACTGTTTAGAATGGGTGCTTTCTACCTAGTTTCAGTGCTAATGACCAATCTTTAATGGCACGGGATTATCCTTTTTAAACTTCTAACTGAGCTGGGCACTGTGAAGCAGGCCTGTAATCCCAGGGACTTGGGAGGCTGAGGCCGGAGGATCTGAAGGTCAGCCTCTGCAACTTAGACTCTGTCTCAAAATTAAAATAATAAAAAGGGCTGGGGATGCAGCTCAGTGGTAAAGCACCCCTGGGTTTAATTCCCAATACCAAAATAAATAAATAAAAATAAGCTTCTGAGTGACAGGAGCACCCCTTCCTGGAGCAAATGCCTCTGTGCCCCCGCAAGCTCCTGTGCACTGCTCCCTCATCAAGCAGCCAGCGTGACGCAATCTAAGCCAGCCTGGGCTTTGCTCTTTCATAAGCAGCCCTCTTTCCTAGCGGGCATAAGTGATGTTTTCATTATTTGCATAATTTATGGGGCTCAGTAGAAGTCTATTTTTCTCAGAATTCAGTGAGCTTTCAAGCTGCTTACTCAGATGTCCCCCAGCATCGTCCTGACCACCTTGGTCTGTTTTTCACTTTTGTCACACTTTACAGGGGGTCCTTGCCTGGCCTGCCCTTGGCTGATGACCTATACACTCCCCCAGTCTCTGCTTAGTTCTGCGACCGTGTTTCCTTCTTTCCTTTGCAATTCCCAGCTGATTTGCTGCTGGTGATTCCACGCAGCGCTAGGGCTGGGTGGGTCAGAGTGACAGCAGCATACTCACTGAGGACAGGCCTGAAGTTGAGGTGTCAGCACGGCTGCTTCCTTCTCAGGCTCTGCCGTAGTCTGGGCTTAAGAATCCTCCAAGGCCGGTGTGTTAAAGCCTTGGTCCCCAAGAAGGCCAGACAGGGAGGTGATGGTTGTTTTTTTTTTTTTTTTTAAGAGAGAGGGACAGTGAGAGAGAGAGAAAGAGAGAAACTATTTTTATTTAGTTTTTCATGTGGCCTTCGTTGCTCTGAGATCTCCTTGTGTACGTGGTGCTGGGGTTTGAACTCACATCCTTGCCCTTGCCAGGCAAGCGCCGTAACCACAGAGCCATAGCTCCAGCCCAGAGCTGATGGCTCTTTAAGGGTGGGCCCTGGGAGGTCTTTAGGTCATTGGGGGAGTGGTCCCCAAAGAGGCCATATAGGGAGGGAGTGGCGACTTTAAGGGTGGAGCCTGGGGGGTTCTTTAGGTCACTGGGGGTGTGGTCCCCAAGGAGGCCTTACAGGGAGGTGGTGGCGTCTTGAAGGCCACAGTGTGCTGCCGTTTTCTTCTGGCTCCTTCAGGAAGGCACTCTCCACAGTCGCTCTCCAGAGCTTAGCAGGCTGACTCCTCCACAAGCTGGGGCGTTTCCACGGTGCTCTGCGTTCTCCCCAAACCCAGAAACCTCCGTCTGCACCGCAGGATCGGACACGGGCTGCGAGGGGAGATGGCCTTGGTCCTGTGCTCTCCCGGCGTTTGACAGCCAGCCCGGGTCTCAGCTCTGGTCTGCGCATGAATCAAGGGGGCTCTGCTCAACCCGTCTCCCCGGTACCCACGGGCTTCTGCCAACTGCAGCCCTGCGAGCGGAGGCTACAGTCACTGCTGCCCGGCTTCTGAACCCACAGGACGCGCATCAGAACACAGAAGTCCCCCCACGGGCTGCCCCCAGGACTGTCCCCTGTCCCACCACTGTGATTGCTTCCCAGAATGCTTGCACTTGCTCTGATGACCAAGGGACATCATTCCAGTTTCCCTGCATTTGCGGGACAGGGACAATGGTCTGGTTTTCAGACTGGCACTGATTGCAGGTCTCTGAGCAAGAGCACAGGGAAGGTCTGAGCTTCCAGCTGCTCTTGTCTCTCCCTCCAGCGTCATCTCTCACCCTGTCCTCCAGCGTTAGCAGTAGGGGCTCCTCCCAGGGTTGCCGTGGAGGATGGGTCCTTCTCTTTGAGGCCCTGGTTATTCAGTGGGAAACCTAGAGGACTCCTGGGGCATCCCTGGTGTGTTCTACTGAAGCTCCAGGTTCTAGGTGCATTCTTGTCTTGTGGGATTGTGTAAGCCAGACCTAGTGGTCCTTCATCTGTCCGATGCCTTCGCAGTGGGGCATCGTGGGGTGAACCTTCCCCGGCAGCTCCGCAAGGATGCAGAGGAGGGTGCAGCCCAGGTCCCAGGGCTCTGCTCTGCTCTGCTCTGCAAAGTGGACGTTCAGGGGTGCTCCATCCTGGAGACTTCATTTTCCTGCCCCCCAAATTTGTCTCTGGAGCACCAGGTTATTCTGAGGGAGAGACCAATCCACTGGGTTTCCTGCCTCCGTCTCCTGGCCTTAGAACTTGGTTCCTTTTGTCATCATAGATGTGACGATTATTTGATTAATAACCCTGCCAGGCTCTTGCCAAGCTGACAACCCCACTAGAACAGGAGCCAAGTCTGTGCCTTGAGTGGCTAGGTCAGCTGGGGCAGGGCAGGACTTCTGGGAGGAGAGGTCATCTGTGTTGGGCTTTGAAGGCTGGGAGTTTGGTGAAGATAATGCAGGGCAGGAGTGGCCCAACCCTAACACTACTCACTGTGACTTCTGCTGCTGTGTGGAGAAGGCTCCTCTCTGGGCTCTTAGGACCGGGAACGGGAACGTTCCAGGCGTCGGATGGTGTCTAAGGAGTATTCGGCAGGTTGGGGCGCGCCTATCCAAGCTAGCCAGGGACTTCCCTTGGTGGGAAGGGAAGCTGGCTCATCCAGGCCTAAAAGCTAAGCTCCGAGAATGGGCAGAGGCCCCACCTTTTTAAAGCAGGCATAGGTACCCACGGGTGTGGCAGCCTCCGTTGCTTTTCCGACAGGCACGTGCGTGGCTGGGTTTCCTGGACGGGAACCAAAAGCCATTTGCTCTGGCGCAGGGTTTGAGTCAGGCCCAGCTGGGCTTTCCCATCTCCATTTGCACAATCCCATTAATAATTAACGGTACAGTAATGAGAATTGCTTTTAATAGAATCCGCTACCGCTGCTGCATTTCTCCTCCTGCCAAGGGCTTCCCCAGAAGGGATCGGGCTCACTCACTGCCTTTCTTGCCCAGAAGCCGGAAGGGTCCCCGCCTGCGTCCTCCGCAGCCTCCTCCTGGCTTCTGAGGCCTGAGCCTGCTGCTGCAGCCCTGGAAGCCTCTCTGATTCCTCCGCCACTCCCACCGCCTCCCTGAAACCTGCCCAGGGTCTCCTGGGGGTCCCCCAGGGCAGCGAGGCTGCCTCATCCAGCCCCTCTAAGTGTCCCTTAGTCAGGGATAGGGCAGGCGGGAAGCCGCTGTGTGTCCGGCCTGGGACAAAAATCACCCACTCGAAGCAAGGGCCAGGCCAGGTGGGCTCTGTAGGATCCGGGGACCTGGGGCTGGACACCCCTGCCCGGCCTCCACTTGTTCCTCTGCAGGAGAGGAAGGACGAGGGTCCTGCCCACCAGAAAGTTCCGAGGGGAAGAAGGGAAGACACTGGGGAGCTCCTGCCCACTTGCCACCACCATTTGGAAACCACCTGTGTCCAGTACTAGGGCTGCTTGAATGTGAGTCCACAGAGCCTGGCACTTGCCATCACTAGACAGGAGGGTAGAGGCCAACAGACCCTGGGCCAGTGAGGAGTCTGGAGGCATCTGCTGATCCGGGTCCCTGAGTAATGGGGAGAGGGTGATGGAGAAGTTGGGGTTCTGCTAGCGAGTGGGTGAGCCGGGCTGCGTGTCCCGTGACCTGGTCCTGTGCTCCAAAAACAGCCCGCACTGCTGGCAAGCCCAGGGCAGAACCCGCCTGCACCGAGGGGTGGTAGATGGTAGTGAATTATCGATCGTTTAAAATCTTCTCTTTGGTTTATTTTAATTTCAAATTATCCGCAATCAACATGGATTACTTTTGCGAATGGAGAAAAACGCTGTCTTTTAAAAGAACAAATGTTGGGTTGGGGATTTAGCTCAGTGGCGGAGCGCTTGCCTAGCATGCACAAGGCCTCGAGTTCGGTCCTCAAACCTGAAAAAAGAAAAAAGATAAAAGAACGAATGTTCTCTTCTTTTCCCCACAACACAGACACTGTGACATTCAGCCTGCAAAGACAGGGACTGGGAGAAGGATCAACCCGGGCTCTGGCCTCGATCCTGGACCTGCACCGCGTCGCGGGCTGTGGCTGGACTGAGGCCAGGGCTTGGGGCATTCTGCTGGGAGCCCTCACAGGTGCCTGATGCCAGGCTAAGTCCTCTGTCCCCTGATCCTGGGCTTCCACGCACCCCCCGCTAGGGGAACCTTCACCATGGGGACTGCATTAGTGCCACTTTGCAGCTGAGGCAACTGCAGCTCTGCGATGTGGTGACCTGCTGGGGATCACCCAGATCCCCATGGCACTGGTGGCAGAGGCAGGGGGCTGGTGGACGATGGGCCTATGGGTGGGTCCTCCTTGAAGGACTTTGGCCACTAGTCAGGGTGTCCTCGCCAGAAAATCCAGAAAGGTGGGTGAAGAAGCTCTCTGAAGATGAGCTGGAGGGGCTGGAGCGGTGGCTCAGCAGTTACCACACTTGCCTGGCATGTGCAAGGATGTGGGTTCGAACCCCAGCACCGCGTGCACAATGAAGTCTTAGAGCAACAAAGGCCACATGAAAAACTAAATAAAATTGATTCTCTCTTTCCCTCTCTTTCTCACTATCCCTCTGTCTTAAAAAAAAAAAAATAGCAAGAAAGAAAATGAGCCGGAGCTTTTAGTTCCAGGGTTGGGGGCCGCATGGGGAGCCCTCAGGAGTGAAGACGGTAGCTGTGGGCAGCTTGGGGCAGAGAGCTCCCTGATACAGGGCAGGGGATCTCAGCAGGCCAGGCTGGGCCACGTGGAAGGTCGACAGCCTTTAATGTGGGTGGAACCGCTGTTGTGGCCAAAGGCTGGGCATTGTTCCTCCATCCTCACAGGGCTGAGGACATTGGCACCCGGAGTTGAGGTAATGCAGCTGCAATAGGACCCAGGTCAAAGCAGGTGTCCCTGGAGTGCATGACGGAGAGGGTAGAGGGCGGGAAAGGCGAGTGAGTCCCAGGAAGGGCGGTTGCATCTGGCCTTGGAGCATCTTGGTGCGTCTTGGGCTCTGGCTGGGTTCCCTGGTGGGCTTGGAGGTGGCTGCCCTGTGGAGCTGCCCCCTCCAGCCCCACGAGGCAGAAACCTGGCTGGGGTCATTTTCCAGGCAGAAGCTGAGGCCTGGCTCAGGTCCCAAGGACACAGGTGGAAGGCTCAGAGACTGTCCTGGGGCTACTCTGCTGGTTCAGGTGTGTGGGTGCTGCTGTGACTCCTGTGGCCATCAAGCCACCCTCCCCTGCCTGCCTCTGCCCAGAGACATCACCTCCTGAGGCAGGGGTGGCGGCTGGCCCTGGGCCAGAAGCAGAGTGGGAGGGAGAGGGAGCACCGTGCTGGGCTCCGCCGCTCCCTGCCTGGGGTGCCACAGCCCACCAGGCCCTCCCTGGCAGCCAGCACCAGGGCTGCACTCTGCCCCTTGTGGTTGGAACCCTGTTCAATCACCCTGAACTGTATGCTGCAGGTACTAACCGCATCCTCCTTTCACAGATGGGGACACTGAGGCCCAGAGAGGATGACAGGAACCGGGGTGTAGCCCCAGCTGGATGCAGGCCCTGTCCCCCAGCAGATGGCCAGTGAAAACCAGCTTCTTTCTCCAGAGGTGTCCTCATACCCAGCTGGTGAAAGGTCCCCTTCCCTCCCCTGTGAGTGGGCAGGACCTGGAGGCTGTCCCTGGTGGAGGCTGGGGAGTGGGCCCATGGCTGTGCCTCTTCTGAGTGCTCTCGCCCCCTTTGCTCTGTGGAAAGATCCTCCTGGGCTGGGCTCACAGGAGGCCGCCACCTGGAACCCCTCCTAGAGGCTTGGGGCTGCCATGTGTGAGCGCAGAGGGCACTGACTCTGGGGTTAGGGTTCCTTGTCTTTGAAATGGGTGAATAATGGCTGTGTGGATGGAGCAGGGTAACAGGGAGGGCTTATGGCAGGAGCATGTGGTCTAGCACCGGCACTAGGTTGTTAGACCCCCACCCCACCCCACCCCGAACACCAGAGCTCCAAGCTCGCCCAGCCTGGACACAGCTCGATGAGGCTGGTGCTGGAGGGAGAGTTAGTGAAGGGTTCAGACTCCTTGGTCCAGAAGCCAGAAAGGAGTTGCAGAAATCAGGCTGAGGTCCAGAGAGATGGAAGACCTTGCCTGAGCTGGACTGGATCCCTGGCCTCTGCTCCCCACCTGGTGCCCTGCCTGACACGGAGTCCCCGAGAGCCCCCACTGTCTCATGGCCTTCCTGCCTCCCACGCAGCCTGGGGTACAGCCGGGCCTCATCTGCTGCCCATAGTGCAGCTAGGTGGAGGGTCCTCCCTGCCCCCCATCTCCCTTGCCTTTCCCATGAATGCCACCAGCCAGGGAATGTGGCCTGGACACCCGAGTGTACCATGCATGGCCATCACCCTGCCAACCCCAGAGGGCCTGTGGAAGCCGCATACCAGCAGCAGGAACACGGCTGCCATGAACACTAGGTCTGTGTGCCCAAAGCCATGAGACGTTGCCTGAAAACCCACCCGTCCTCTCTCTAGCCAGGGCCACACACACCCCTGCCTCGCCTTCCCCTCAGGGGCTCCTGGAACCCCAGGGCTGAACTGGGCAGCTGGACCTACGCCAGCTCTCGACCTGACCTAGGCTGCCCTGGCGATGGCCTTCCTCCTCGGGTTTGGGGTCTGAACACACCGGGGTGGGGTGGGTTTGGTGGGCTGGAGCTTTGAGGGGAGGGGCAGAGTCTGGACCCTCTGGGGACAGCTGTGGGGTTCTGGAGAAATCTTTCCCCTGGGGTCAGGGGATGGGGTCCCTGGTGCAGGTGCATGGGAGACCACTGGGCAGGGAAGCATGGGGTTTGTGTTTGTCGCACAGGAAAGTATGTGTGTGTGTGTGAGGGAGAGAGGGAGGGAGAGAGGGAGGGGGGGGGAGAGAGAGAGAGAGAGAGAGAGAGGGAGAGAGAGCACTGTGCTTGCCTGTGCGGGGGCTGGGGACATTAGAAGTGGCCTGCTCGCTGGGGAGGCCACTGTGCACCCAGATTGGAACTGTGGCCTGGGGCTAGGACCCAAAGCAGCTGCAGGAGCCCCTCCCCAGATCCGCTGCAGCCTCCCAGGCAGGGAGGGTCTCAGGAAGTAAGGTCCTTCCAGCTGCACCCTGGACCCCTCCCCGTTACTGCCCCCAGCTCTTCTGTCAGGCCCAGAGATGGCTGAAGGCCCCACTCAGGTCTAGGAAGGCACCCTCACTGTCCACCTGAGACTCAGTCCCCCTGGCCCTGGGGGAGGAGGACAGGGAAAAGCCCAGGACCACAGGCACTGAGTCCAGGGTCCCAAATCAGAAAATGAAGGCAGGGAGTTCTGTGGGTCCCTAAAGGCGCAGCCCCTCAGCTGCCCCCATCTGTGAAGTGCACCAGGTGGACACGGGCCCACCCCCTGGGACTGGGGCAGACTGCCAGCCCTGCAGCAGGGCTGCCCTAGCCCCAGGAGATGGGGGCCAAGGCTGGGAGGAGTGGGGAGGCCACACCCAGGGCTCCCTCCCTGCTCTGAGCCTGGATCCGATGCTGGGCCCTCATCAGCAAAGTGCCTGCCAGCTGCTCCCAGTCAGGCCTGGGAGACCCTCCTGTCCCCACCCCTCCCCCCACCTGGACCCACTACCCCTGCCAGGGAACCCACCCTCTCCTCAGAGCCTGCAGGAGCTGCTGGTCTGGAACAGCAAGGGAGGGCTTCGGGGAGAAACTGTGAAGGAGCCCAGAGAGAGATGAGGAGGGGGTGGGGCAGGGCAGGGGGCCGCTGCACCCAGAAGGCCACCCCCAGCTGGTGGCAGAGTCCAGAGAGGGGATCTTGTGAAAATAAATATTTATAAATGGAGAGTTTCTAAATTTTTTTTGCACTTCCCTAGTAAATTATTCATCTCTGTATCTTACTCTCCTCTCTGCTAGGAGCAGAGCGGTGGGGTTCTCTGTGCTCCCCCTCAGGTTTCTCCACCTTCCTGTCCCTCCCATCCTCCTCCTCCCACTCCCTCCTCTCCTTCAACCCCTCCACATCCATCCCC
>PVKS010027384.1:0-27582 GCA_004027875.1 Aplodontia rufa
AATTTTCAACATACTTGATTTAACACAATAATTCCTACTATAATCGTTTCAATACATAAACAATGTAATTATTTATTAATGAAATACTTTACCTTTTTTTCATACTAAATCCTTGAAACCCAGTATGCATTTTCCACTGAGCACACAGCTTGGTTTGGACTAGTCACACATTTTTTTTGTAAGGGGGGAAAAGAGAGAGAGAGAGAGAGAGAGAAAGAGAAAATCAATTCTTCTTTATTTTTTCATCTTTTTTTTTCCTCCAACACTTATTTATATATGTGGAGCTGGGGTTTGAACCTGGGTCCTTGTGGATGCCAGGCAAGCCACTGTTTCAGCTCCTGGACTAGTCACATTTTATGCACTCATAAGCCCCATGTGACTACTGGCTGCCATGTGGGATAGTGCAGTTCTAGACAATAGTTTTTTCAATGACTTCATTCCTCAAACATGAGCATCCAGAAGATGCCTCTGGGATCCAGGACGTCATGGAGTTTACGTTCTACAGGGGAGTTTGCAATAAGCAAGCAAACATGCAAATGAACAGACAGTTCTAGCAGGTGATGAGCAGCTGCACAGGAAATAAATCAGGTAACAAAGAGTGACTTGTGGGGTACTTGAGCATGGTTGGGAGGGCTGTGTGAGAAGATATTTGAGCCAGGACTTGAAGGACAGAAGGAATCAGCCACAGGAAGAGAGGCCACGGGAAGACGAGGGGCAGAGCCGTCCAGGCAGAGGCCAGAAGTAATGCAAAGGTCTTGAGGCTGGGAGGCACTGGGCCTGGAAGCTGTGGGTCTCAATAGGCAGAGACCTAGTGCTTACTCTGGGCTTTGGATTTTGTCCTAAATCCAAAGAAAAGCCACTGACCCATTTTAAATAGGAAAGTGACAGGATCCGATCTCAGGTTATTTGTTTTCTTCTTCCCTTTCTGCTTCTTTCTTTGGTAAGTGCTCTACCACTAACTTACATCCCCAGCCCTGATCTCAGGTTTTAATTGTTTTTTGTTACTGGGGATTGAACCCAGGAGACCTTTACCACTGAGCTTCATCCTCAACCCTTTTTATTGTAAAACAGGGTCTTGCTAAGTTGCTGAGGTTATCACAGAGTTGCTGAGGTTGGTCTTGAACTTGAGATCCTCCTGCCTTAGCCTCTCTAGAATTATAGTCAAGTGCCACTGTGCCTGGCCCTGATCTCAGGTTTTAAAAACGGCTGGTAACAGGGTAAGTTGGGCCAATGAGGGCAGGGGTGGGCTTTCCCTCTTGCCCCACTCTCCAGGGATTCTAGCACAAACAGATAGAAATGAATTTCATTTAAAAGATAAAGCTAAACAAAACCAAACCATGTGCCTGAGTTTGATAGAAAGATAGGCAAATAATCTTGGGTCAGAGGTTAAGAGGGAAATTAAAGAGCAGGAAGATCCTGAGAAGAGTCTGTGGCTGCCAGGGGAAAGTTCCAGGATGCAAACCCTCATGGCTGAGGTGTTTTCATGACTAGTCTGGGATAGGGGACAAGGCTCATGCCTATTTGAAAGGGAAGCTTGGAACTGGAGTCCTTAACAAATGCAGAACCCTGAAAGGGGCCTCCCTGCCCATCATCAACTCCAGAGGAAATGAGAAGTCTTTTGGAAAAATAAATCTGTAAGAAATCAGAACCACAATCCTGTGCTTTATAGAGGGGAGAGTAAACAAAATCACACTGTCTGAGTGGTGTGGAATTCTCAACCAAGAGGGCAAATTGGTCTCAGACCAGTGGGTTGGAATGACTCAGTACTAGGACAGGGAATGTGGTTAAGGGGTCCCGGAATATGCTAGAACTTTAATTCACACCTAGATCACTTGAGGTCCTTGTTAAAAGGCACGTTCTGACTCCCTATTTCTAGGTCTGGGGCACAGATGCTGCAGGACTTGGACCACTCTGTATCAGGCTCTAAGAGCCAGGCAAAAGGGGCGTGGACTCAGTTGGTCAGGGGGAGGAGAGAAGAGTCTGGAATCAGAAGAGGAGCTGAGAACAGCATCAATGGGATTCACTAAAAGACAGATGTGGAGTAAGGGGGGAAAATCAACCACAGCTCCTGGGTTTCTCGCTTGGCACCTGAGAGACAGTGGTGCCATTTGTTGGCATTGGAAGATCAGGGCAAGATGAGGTTTTGTTTTTTTAGAGGGAAGTGGTGTTACCGGATCCAAGTCTCTCTATTCACCACTCAAAAGCCAATACTCAAAGGAAGAGTTGGTAGAAAGAAAATCAAGTTTATTCAAAGAATAGCACCTTGAGGGCTGGAGCAGTGGCTTGGCGGTTACAGCACTTGCCCTGCTTGCGCAAGTACACGGGTTCAAACCCCAGCACCCACGTACACAACTAAGTGTCAGAGCAGTGAAAGCCATGTGAAAAACTCAATAAAAAAATTGATTCTGTACAGGTATGCATAGCTTGTTCAAATATCTTATGAAGTATCTTGCAATCCCAGCATTACGTAAAACTATAATGCACTAATAAAAAATGAATTAAAAAATAATAAAGTGCCATTTGAGAGAAAATGCAAAAAAATTGATTCTCTCTATCTCTCTCTCACTGTCCTTCTCTCTTAAAAAAAAAAAAAAGGCTGGCACCTGGAGAAGAAGAGTACTAGAGCTATCAGCACCCTCCCCCAAAGACCATCTATGGGACTCAGACATGCAAAAGGGCTTTTATAGAGAGGGAAAGGAGGTATAGGAGGCAATGAGCAGGAAGGCTAGGTGCTGGGCAGGGTCTTTATCATCCAGAATGTGAGTCTCTTTTTTCTTCTGGCCAAAACATCACAATTCACCTAGACCTCCTGGGGCTAATTAGACAAACATTACTTTTCTGTAAGTTAAACCTCACAGCCAGCAATTGACATGCTTGGTGTCAGTTGATATACAGGACTAAAATAAGAAGGAGTATTGCGTATTCTGACGTTATCTGAAGGTCACCAGATGTTCCAGGTTCTATAAACCTAAAGAAAGAATATCTAATAGTTAACATCTTCATAATTTAGGTACAGCTCTTCTTTGAAGTTGGAATGCTGGGCAAAGGCAGGGGAAGAAAAAATGACTCTGCCTAGAAGAACTCCCAAAGGAGCAGTTACCTATGTGTGCGGGCCGGGGGTGTCAAAACTCGTGACCAACCCAGGAAAGGCTAGGCCTGCTCTCCTTTCTAAGCAAACGTGTTGTTAGGAGGCATCCAGAACATGGATGATCTGTTTTCTCAGTTTGGGTTGATGACAACAATCTGCCTGTAGGTCCAATCTGGAAAATCTTACAGGCTTAAAGAAGAGCCACTTTCGTAAATGAGGTCCAGGAATGAGCAGCTGACCCTTTCTATCTGCCCCTTACACACTTAACGTGCATCTTCCTGCTTAGCACCTGCAATGATCATTACACACACATTACTTGGATTTGTCCTCCATAGTAGAATCTTCCAAACTCCCTAGCATATAGCAAAAGAGCCCAGGGCTCATGTGTTGCAGTTTTTAATAAATGATATGACGTGCAGAGTTAAAGGGTTTATTTTTAATAAATATTTCTTCTTAAAAAAAAAGAAATTATCTTTGTGTCAAGCACTGTTAGGTGCTTTTACAGATATTGTCTTGTTCTATAGTAACTGCCACAATTCTTCTGGATAGTTCTAGTATTCCTGTCTTCACAGATGAGGAAAGCAAGGCTCACCGGGTGAACGAATGGAAGGGCTTTGAGTTGAACCTCTGCAGCACTATTCCAAAGTGCACATTCTCTACACCGCTCTGGGCTCCCAATTCCAGGCTCTGTTCCATGTGCTGGGCAGGACGCGCTGAGCATCATAACACATGACTTCAGCCCTCGAGGAGTTTAACCTAAATAGAAAGGGAAGACGAGTGTGCAAATATACTTGACATGTGACCTTGCGTTGCTAGTTAAATGCTGCTGG
Organism: Aplodontia rufa; assembly: GCA_004027875.1. NCBI lineage: Eukaryota > Metazoa > Chordata > Mammalia > Rodentia > Aplodontiidae > Aplodontia > Aplodontia rufa. The sequence goes on from PVKS010027384.1 coordinate 3,919, forward strand.
AGTGCTGCTAATGTATGTGTCATTGCAGATATTCTTCCAGAGTCAGGTCGGGGAGACCCTGCAGATGCTTCCGTGCATGCAAGAATGGCTAGGACTTGGAGAGGAAAGATAACTCCGAGGCCACAATTCCAGTCACTGGGGCTAACACAACACAGCCTCTGCTAATGGTTTTTCTCTTCTCTCTTTTCTACCTCCCGTTTTTTTTTTTAAGAGAGAGAGAGGAACGGTGAGAGAAAGAGAGAATCAATTTTATTTAGCTTTTCATGTGGTTTTCATAGCTCTGATGCTGTTGTGTACACGGTGCTGGGGTTCGAACCTGGGTCCTCACACATGCCAGGACCTCATGCTGAGCCACCACTCCAGCCCCTCTACCTCCCATCTTCACCCTGAAAATCAAAATTGGTTTTTTTTTAGGACCAGATTAAATGCCTGACACTTCTATGGTAAAATAAATGTCTTTCCCCATCTCTGCTCTGCACACCTCTATTATTTGGCGTGTACCCCTTTATGCCAGTTGACATATATGTCTGAAACACTCAGTCAATAGATTAGTGATTTAAACCAAATAGTGTATTGCTTCAATGAAAAGGAAGTAGAGCCGGGCATGGTGGTGCATACCTGTAATCCCAGCTACCAAGGAGACGGAGCCAGGAAGATCACAAGTTCAAGGTAACTTAAGTGACATGCTGTCTCAAAATTTTTAAAATGGAAGCATGTGGCTCAGTGGTAGAGTGTTACCCGAGCATGTACAAGGTGGCACAAGGTTCGATCCCCAGCACAGCAAAGCAAAACAAAACAAAAAAACCAATAGAAGCAGCTCAAACTGATGTGGGTGCCTTTATGATATGAAATGTCTAAGATCCTGCTAGCTCGTGGCTGGGTCTCCCTAGTAAGTTGCCCTCACTTACATGGTGTAGGTAGTTCATCCCTGCAGCTTTATTGGATCCAGGGGAAGAGGAAAGGGAGGACAGGCTGCTTCCTTTTTAAAGGTACAACATGTAAGTTGTCTCTAGCAGGGCACACACCTATAATCCCAGCAGCTTGGGAGGCTGAGACAGGAGGATCACAAGTTCAAAGCCAGCCTCAGCAACTTAGCAAGACCCTGTCTCAAAATTTAAAACGGACTGAGGATGTGACTTTGTGGTTAAGTGCCTCTGGGTTCAACCCCTAGTGCGTGCGCGCGCACACACACACACACACAACGAAAGAAAGTTGCTCCCATCACATCTACTGGCACCCTATTATCGGGACCTAGTCATGTGGCCAGATCCAGCTACATGGGAGACTGGGGAAGAAGGAGCGTATCTAAGTAGCCTCTTAAGGATAAAATTCCCATTCCCAGAGGAGGAGAGAGAAGATGTGAGGATGTAGGCACAGCAGATGTGAAGTAGAATGTCTGCCATGCTTTTATATATAGCACTTATTATGGATACTTTAGTTCCAGCTTTCTCATTTATAACATAGAAATTCTAATGTTCACTTTGTGGGGTGATTGCTAGTGCAGGAGATAACATTGGTGATAATCCTTAGCATTGTGTCTGGCATTTCAAAAGATTGTCAATAAATGTTAGTGTCCTTTACTCTTTTCCTATGCCACCTTATGGTAGATATCTAAACCCTTCCATATGATGTACTTGACCTAGTTTTTTTCTCTCTGAGGTGCATATATTATTGAATTACATTGGGCCCTCTGTATCCACAGGTTCATCATCCTCAGATTGAACCAACTGCAGATTAAAAATATTCAGAAAAAAATGCTGTCTGTCCTTAACATACACAGAATTTTCTGTCCTCATTATTCTCTAAACCATACAATGCAACTTCTACTTACATAGTATTACATTGTATTAGGTGTTGTAAGTAATCTAGAGATCATTTAAAGTATACTGGAGGATATGTGCAGGATGCATGTAAATACTCCCATTTAATATAAAGGATTTGAGCAGCCACAGATTTTGGTGTCTGAGGAGGGGGTGGGACCAAGGGACAACTGTATTTGCAAATGTCAAATCTTGTGTGGTCGTCTTATCTTTCCTTGGAGACTATGAGCTCTTTTGTGGCAGAGGCTGTATCTCTCAACCTTAATCTAATTGCATGCCTTGTGCCTACATGTTCAGTTCATGGTTGCTGAATGAATACAAGGGTGAAGAAGAAAAGAGCTTTTTCATTTTCATTATGCCATTACCTTGTCTCTACAGAGTGGGATTTATTGATTACCCTGAGGCAACAGCACAAATAAATCCACGTTATCCAGGTTGAGGTCCCACAAAATGTTCTGCAACACAGGAAAAGATATCCTCATCCCTGCTTTCTGGTAACACACTGGAGCCAGGGAAAAGTCAGTTTTGGACCCAGGTGACTCTCTGCCCAGGTCACACATCACAACATCATCTGCACCATCTCCCTCTATCTTTTCACTAGTTCATAAAGAGGGCTCACTCTCCCCTTAGTAAATCTGCAACATATTTCTTTTTTTTTTTTTAAAGAGAGGGACAGAGAGAGAATCAATTTTTATTTAGATTTAGATTTTCATCTGAACTTTGTTTCTCCAACACTTAGTTGTGTATGTGGTGCTGGGGTTTGAACCTAGGTCCTCTCACATGCCAGACAAGTGCTGTAACCACTGAGTCACTGCTCCAGCCCCTGAAACGTATTTCTTTTTCTTTCTTTCTTTTCTTTTCTTTCTTTCTTTTTTTTTTTTTAAGAAAGAGGGACAGTGAGAGAGAGAAAGAGAGAAGCAATTTTTTATTTAGTTTTTCACATAATTTTGTTCCTCCAACACTTTGTTGTGTACATGGTGCTGGGGTCTGAACCCGCGTACCTGCACATGTTAGGCAACATATTTCTTTTAAGTGAGAATACAAATATCTGGAGACAGGAAAACAGTTGTGAGCCCAGCATGGTGGTGCACCCTTGTTATCCCGGTGACTCATGAGGCTAAAGCAGGAGGATTACAAATTCAAAGCCAGCCTCAGCAGTTTAGTGAGTTCCTGAGCAACTTAGCAGGACCATGTCTCAAAAAAAGGCGGGGGAGGTCAGTTTGCTGATGTGGTTCAATGGTGGGTGCTCCTGGGTTTAATCCCCAGTGCCAAATCAAACAAATGAAAACAAACAAAAAAAAAAAAAAACAGTTGTGAAGATCAACATTTTCTAGACTACAAAAACTGCCCTCCCTGTGATTTTGGTCATCTGATTTGGGTGTGGAGCTGGAAATGACCTATTCACCTTGTGAAACTGGGTTACATTTTGACAATGCCAGGCCAGCTGGCCCCTGAGAGACATGTTACCACAGCAAACAGTAAGGTCACCTTGTAGTTACCACTTGACCCAAGCTTGTCATGTCTGGATGCTCAGGCAGAGGGTGACAGCACTCTGGAAATTGGAGACTCACAGACACACCCTGGTTGCTGGTTTGTTCCATTTTTCTCCAGCCTCCTGGACCCAGCCAGGGTTTCCAGCTCCTTTCGTATTCACGACTGGCGTTTCTAGCTCTCTGCTCTCCTGGGGCTGGGCTGCTGGCAGCAGATGCTACCCCTCCTTCCCCCAATCCAGGAGAGGCCCTGGCCTCTATGATAGCAAATCCATCGCACCACTTAGGTTTAATTAGAGCACAATGACTGGATGATTAGTTTACACATCAAAGCACTGAAACAACTCAACAAATTGGCCCCATCCCAAAGCCCAGCACAGGAGCTGGCCTTGAACTCCCAGGCTCTGCCTGCTGGGGCTGGGCAGCCAGTGATGGAAACTCAGGAGCCCCATGTGGAGGTTCACCGGAGGAGCTCTGTTTCCCAGGTGAAGAAGTGGAGCCCAGCTGTTTCCAACCTTAATTGTGCCCCTGTGTCTCTCTCACCTTGGCTTTCCACCTCCAAACTCTCCCTTGGCTGCTGCTTCCAGTTCATGAGGAGTCGGCTCCCAATTATTTGGGGACTTGATTATACAATTCATGAGTTACCCAAGCTCCTGCTAATCCTCTCTTTTTTCCCCTGTTACAATCCAAGTGGGATTTTGATGGTTCATTAGGATATCTAACAGAAACAGAAAGAGAAAGGCAAATAAGTTAATTTTCAAACCAGACTGCTTGGTTACCAGCTGATGACTTTTTGTTTGAGGGTGGATGGGGAAGGAGATTGAAATGATAGAAATTACAGGTTGCAATGAGGTAAATGAGTTATTTCTGGATCTTCTTCATGTATACTATTACCCATTCCTTGTGGATGACCACGATGCAGCCAAATATAGTATAGCACTCTACCTTAGACTATCTTTGCCTTGACTTTTTATTTTTTTTTAATACTGGGGATTGAACTTAGGGTCTTAAGCATGCTAGGCAAGTGCTCCACCACCAAACTACCGGCAGGGCTCCCTGGAACCCAAGCCGTGCAACCAGCTTACTGGTTCCTGCTGAGAAGTGGCAGCAGAGCCGTGGGATGGTGGGGTGATAGTGCTGCGGGGCAAATGAGGGGTGAAGCCAGTGGAGTGGCGCAGGCAGCAAGCACAGCCTGTGGCTACATGGAGCCCGCATGCCCGTGCAGTGGGCCTAGGGCACCAGGAGTCAGCACCCAGGCAAATCAAGGAGCGCCGACATTAGGTGGCCCGGCATGGCCACCTTACAGATGGATGCTGCAGAAACCAGCTTCACATGGCACTGCAGCTCCAGAGCCCAAGCTTGCACAATTCACCAGCAAGGCAAAGATGAAGGAAAGCTGGGACTTGAAATTTGACCAATACCATTAATGGGTTTCCCAACCCTTATTAGCATAAATCTGGACCAATAGCCGTTAGTATGTTTCCAAACCCTAATTAGCATAAATTTGAACCAATAGCATTGATAATTTTCTCAAACCCTAATTTGCATAGTGGTGACCCAAGCGCTAAATAATCCTCTAGCTGAGCATAATCTGGGGGAGAAAGCCTGCTCTTTGGGTCCCCTCTTGCACACTGCTAGAGTTCTGTTTCCTGCTTCTTCAATAAATCACTCTTCCATTCACTCATCCTGGTCTGTGGATTTCATTCTTGGAATTCACAAGAGACGCTAAAGCAGAGCTTGACCAACATTCGTCCATCAGGGATGAAGGCGATTGCTCAAGTCTCCTCCAGCAGGCTTATCACCCACGCCTTTAGACCAGCAGGGGCACTAGCCACTTTTAACTGGCCCACAGGTGCCTGATACTTCTGATAGAGAGAGATATGTTTCTAAAAGGAGGGTAGAACTCTGGAAAAACAGTGATAGTTTCGTTGCTTCAATTCACTGACCCCTCTGAAGGAGTCCCTTCCTGGTCGCTAACATGAAATGGAAATTTTGGGGTGAAACGTGATTGCCCTCTTCCACTGGCTGGTGAGACTGGAGTTTCCTCTGCATCTGCCATCCAGTGGGGTCTGCCTGGAGCTCAGACCTCTGCAGCCAGTGGGTTCTAACTGAGGCCAATGGGGTTGCAGCTCTCAATGGGGGGAGGGGAGCAGTGCCCTCCAATGTTATAGTTTACACCTTCAGAGGCCTGCACCCAGGCAGACCCCACTGGGTGGTAGAAGCATAGGAAATTCTAGTCTTCTTCTCTTCCCTCTCCTTCTCCTTCTTCTTCTCTTCCTTCTCCTTCTCCTTCTTCTTCTTCCTCCTCCTCCTTCTCCTCCACCTCCTCCTCCTCTTCCTTCTCCTTCTCCTCTTCTTTTTATTCTTTTCTTCCTCCTCCCTCCTCCCTCCTCCTCCCTCCTCCTTCCTTCTCCTTCCTCCTCCTCCTCCTCCTTTTTTTTTTTAGGTTGCCCAGGCTGTTCTCAAACTCCTGGTCTCAAGTGATCTTCCCGCCTCAGCCTCTTAAGTGCTGGGGCTACAGGTGCACTCTGCACTTGACTATGTTTGCTTTTTATTACATATTTCAGATCTCTTTCTGTCTTGCTGGGACTCCAGACAGGCTGACAGTGTGTTAGGAAACATAAGCAGTTTGGTTCTTTTGGCTGAATGGACTATTCTGTTCACATTAACAGTTTGTTAATTGAAAAACAAAACAACCCCCCCAATTCCACCCAGTAAATTGAATTGATCTTCTTACTTGGTCTACACACGTGGCTATCAAAACAATTGCAGAGTAGAGACTTGAATCTAGGTCTTTCTCATAGCTTTTATCTCTCAGGACTATGTGATCTTTCCATTTGTCAAAATCAAGAGGACAGTGACTCATAAAAGTCTCATGAAGCACAAAGGCTGGGGCCTCTTTCCCAAACAATTGTTGGAGGCGTAGAGCGTGGAGGGATCCTGGTTCCCTGGCTAAGGGCCTTGGGGGTGAGCGGCATCAGCCTTACTGCTGTGATGTGAGCAGACAGATGAATGCGCCTGCCTCTAGCTGGGGACAGTGGGCGGGAGCTGAACTGGGTTCAGGCTGCGCTCTGTAAGCAGAGCAGTTCACATGGAGGATGACACTGCATTATTAGCATAAACTGGGAGCCTATTGATCTGGCTGATTAGAAAGTCTTCCAAGGCACTGGGGTAATTAGCACAATTTAGAGAGTAGCAGTTATCAGCTTCGTTGCCTAATTAACAATGTAAATATCCTTCTAAATGACATTTTATAATCATGATCAGACCCTCTAGCATTAGCCCTGTTCACTGCTGATTCCTTCCCAGATGTACAGAGAGTTGCGTTTTTTCCGTGCCTGACGTTGCATATGCTGAAGCAATTGTACAGCTCCACACGTCCTCTTTGGTGTCTTACTAGGGGTCTGCTCTGCCTTCGTCTTTCCAGCCCCAAATATACAGTGTGCCAATTGAATTGCCAATTAAAAGTACTTAATTAGACGTGAAAGGGGAGTTCTGTCATGTTCTGGATTCTGAACTATTTTTTATTTGTGTGCTTAGCAGGATAAGTCATCTTAAATTAGCATCACATTTTTTTCCTCTGAAGAGCATGTGAGAAATGAGGCTATTAAGAGGAGAGGTTTAACACAATATTTGTGTATACTAGTCATGGGTGCAAAGCATCATCCCAAATGCATATGTTACTTTGGCAAGCAGGATTTTTCTTTATTTCTATTTTATCTCCTTATCTTTTCTGGAATTAATGTTTGCCTTAGAATATTTGGTCTGCCTAATCAAACCCATGTGCAGGAAAGTTGACTGTTTTCTTTATTTTTTTTTATTTTAAATTCACCTATTATTTGGAGTAGCAGGGCCATGCCAAAAGATTATCATCTTGTGTCTAAGTTCCAGATGGCATGCACACGAATCTTTATGGAGTCCTGGGGGTGGAAACTTCAGAGGCTGTACCCTCTCTGGAAAGAATGTTCCAAAAAGCTTTCCACTACTGAAGGCTTGATTATTTCATTTGGTGGGTTATTCACTTCTGGTCTTTTTGCTCCCACTAATAGAATGATGGCCAATGCAGACACACATATCCACAAAATGCAAAGGAAAAATAAAAAGGAATGAAAGGGAACTTAATATAAACCAGTGCATATTATGTTGTTAAAATGGCATGGAAGACAAAAATGATTTTTGGAGGAATTTGCTGTGGGTTTTAATTAACCATCTTGCCCTTATTCCCCATTACCATTGATTTATGTGATAAGTGCCAATTATATGTGTCATAAGTATACTCCTTTTTGCTGAAGACAGATCTTATGTGTGATGCAAATAAGGGTTCTCAGAATGCTAATTTTGTAATGAGCCAATGCATTCTTCAAGGAGTTTATAGTCTAGAGGGGAATAAAACATGTGCATAAATAATTATAATGCAAAGTAGGAAACTGGTGTGTCATGAGACAGTACAGAAAGAATTATGACCAAAAAAGGGGGCAGGGAAATAAATTACAGTTGAGAGATGTGGGAAGGGCTTGCTTGATGGTTAGGGGAAATTGACATAAAAGCAAATTGAGAGGATCAGGTATGATTTCCAGACAAGAAAAATAGCAGAAAGAAAACAGAGAGGTGGGACAGCAAGAAATTTAAATAAGGAACATGGTGTTTACGAAGCATCAGGTGAGGAATGGGAAGGAGCAAGCTGCTTCAGGGATTGTGGCTGTGCAGGTGAACCAGAGTTTCATTACAATCCTAAAGAACCTAGGCTTAAACATATGTATTGCTTTCTGTAGACCAGGGATCAGCAAACTTTTTTCCCCCCCAAAGGGCCAGATGGTAAATATTTTAGAGTTTGTGGGTCTTAGTGTCTTTCTTAACCTTTTCTTTTTTTTTTTCAGGGCTGAGGACCGAACTCAGGGCCTTGCCCGTGCTAGGCAAGCGCTCTGCCGTTGAGCTAAATCCCCAACCCCTAAACATTTTTTAAAAAAGAGAGGTACAGTGAGAGAGAGAGAGAGAGAGTCAGTTTTATTTAGTTTTTCATGTGGCTTTCGTTGCTCCAACACTTCGTTGGGTACTTGGTGCTGGGGTTTGAACTTGCGTCCTTGGGCAAGCAAGTGCGGTAAGTCTCACGCAGCACAAAGGAAGCCAGAGGTGGGGTTGGGGATTTAGTTGAATGGAGAGCGCTTGCCTAGCAGGCGCAAGGCCCTGAGTTCAATCCTCAGCCCAGAAAAATAAAATGGAAAAAAAAAAAAAAGAAGCCAGAGACAAAGCGTAAGTGAAGGAGCATGGCCATATTCCAATAAAACTTTATGGACACAGATGTGAATTTCATATGATTTGCACACCTCACAAGATTTCTTTTTTAAGAGAGTGAGCAAGAGTCAATTTTGTTTATTTTTTCCTCTAGTTTTTGTGTTTTCAATGCTTAGTTGTGTATGTGGTACTGGGGTTTGAACCTGGGTCCTTGCTCATGCCAGGCAAAAGCTCCAAATGCTGAGCCAACACTCCAGCCCCTTGTTCTGATTTTTTTGCTTTCTTTTGTTATTGGAGTGGGCGGGGTCATGAAGCTATACCATCTCCTACACCGAATTTTTCTTTATCTTTAGCCATAATCCCATAACCAGAGAGCCAAATGCCAACTGAGTGTGGATGCAGTGGACCACAGAGATGCAAGGTCAATGCAACAGGTGAGTGGCATGGAGCATGTGGGTATCAGCAGTTGTGGTCCCATCATTGCCACGGGACCAGGAGCAAGCTTTACTACGTAGACTAAGGCAACATGGGAGCCTTACAGTATTAGGGAAATAAAAACCAGGGTAATTAAAACCCTATGTCAGGGACTGGAGTGGTAGCTCGGTGGTTACGGCGCTTGCCCGGCATGTACAAGTACGCGGATTCAAACCCCAGCACCCATGTACACAACTAAGTGTCAGAGCAATGAAAGCCATGTGAAAAACCAATAAAAATTGATTCTCTCTGTCTCTCTCTCTCTCTCTTTCACTGTCCTAAAACAAAAATAAAAACAAAAACCCTATGTCAAGGGTTTTGGCAATCCACATGGGGTAAATGTGGACACCATCTTCTACTTTTATGCAGCCTGCAGTTGGGTACAGTAGGTAGTGATATCCCTAAACTGTCTTCCCTGGGCTGAATTAGGTATTTCTGAACATCAGCAGGATATTAATAACCTCCATCTGTCTCCTGGATGAGGTTCTGTAGTTGGTAGCAAATGATTTTCATCCTCTCTACACCCTTCACCCCTTGCTGCACCTACCCTATAGGCAGAAAAGGTGAAATAGGAGTAGGTTCAGGCTGGTGGGCTGGTGGGAAGCCTCAAAGCTCCTCCAACTCTCTTTCCCACTCAGATACCAGAGAGTTAATGCAGGGGTCAGGAAAACTGGGTGGCCTGCAGTGTGGAACTAGTATTTCCCATTGTGAGCTGGACCAGAGCACTGTCTATCTCATTTCCAGGCACTCCTGACACAACGAAAGGTTTTGTAAAAACACAAAACAGCTGGGCATGGTGGTACATGCCTGTAATCCCAGAGACTCCAGATCACAAATTCAAGGCCAGCCTCAGCAACTTAATGATCCCCCTGTGACTTCTCTAGGTAACTTAGCAGACCCTGTCACAAACAAACAAACAAACAAACAAAAAAAAAAAAAAAAAAAAAAAAAAAAAAAAAAAAAAAAAAAAAAAAAAAAAAAAAAAAAAAAGAAAGAAAGAAAAGAAAAGGAAAAAGGAAAGGCCGGGGATGTGGTTTGGTGGCTAAGCACCCCCCTGGGTTCAATTCCCAGAACCAAGAGAAAATAAATAAAATAAAAAAATATGTTTTTAAAAAATTTGGAATGACACATTTTTTTAAAGAGAGAGAGAGAGAGACAAATAATTTAATTTATTTTTCCATATGGCCTATGTTTCTCTTACACTTAGTTGTGTATGTGGTGCTAGGGTTTGAATCTGGGTCCTTGCACATGCCAGGCAAGCCCTCCAACCACTCATTTCTATCCTTCCCCTCATCTTCTCTGCTTTCTTCTCTCTTAACCAGGAAAGTCTCTGATTTTTTTCTTCTTTAAAAAAAAAAAAGGTTTAAATAAGAGCTAACATTGAACAGTGAATGGTAAAGAAGAGGCCAACTAAGTGACCAACTTTACAATGCTTCAGGAACGAAGGTGTAGTCAGATGACTCAGGGCTGCTGAGAAGTCAAGAAGCTAAGGACAGAAAAGAAGTCATTACTTCTGACCACATAGAAGCCTTTGAAAAACTTAAGCCCAGTGAAGATGGAAACTAGTTAACTATATTGGCTGAAGGGTAAATGGGAGAGTAGTAAGGGAGGAAGTGAGACAGCCAGTGTAGACAACTCAAATGATGACTGCCTATCGTTGAGAGCTCTGTCTAAACGTCATCTCTTTGGTGGGTCACGTGACCATGTTTTATTTCTCTGCAAAACATCTCTTTACGATCTGGTCACATTTATGTTCCTGCCTGCCTTACTTCTCTCTCCACCCCCAAACCCTCTCATTTTCTTTGACTCCAGGACATAACACATGCACAGTGATCATGCATATTTTATTTATTTTGTGCCCCCCAGAACCTGGAAGACTGGTTGATACCTAGTAGATGTTGTATACATGTTTGTTGAATGAATGGACAAAATTTGGTTATGATGGAGAGTTGAGAAAGAGATTTATCTGACGGGGAATATGGGAATAAAGAGGGATTCTGGTTGTCTTTTCTTTCTTTCTTTTCCTGTTAATTTGTTTTTGAGGAGAAACCCCTCATTCAGTGTTTGTCAAACTGTAATGTGTCTAAGAACCATCTGGAGGTCTGGCTAAAATGTAGATTCTGTCAAGCATGGTGGTGCATGCTTGTAGTCCCAGCTCCATGGGAGACTGAGGCAGGAGGGTCGCAGGTTTAAGGGCAGCCTGGACGACTTTAGCAAGGTAGTCTCAAAATAAAATAGAAAAAGCTCAGTGTGTAGCTCAGAGATAGAGCACTTGCCCAGCATGTGTGGAGCCCTGGGTTAAATTCCTAGTAAAAAAAAATCGGATTCTGCCAGTCTGGATGGGAAATCCTACTCCCAGGCAAGGTTCACTCTGCTGGTCCATACATTTTGAATAGCGGATTCCTAGACCACTTTGGCATGCTGCTTAGATGAAGAGGTGGAGAAGTGGAGATTGATGATGTAGAGGGAGGAGGTAGCCAGAGGAGCAGAGACTTTAGGAACACAGGAGCACCAGTGGTGTGTGTGGGGGTGTGTTCTCTAAGGCAGAAGGAAATTTCCCTCAATCTAACAGGAAAGGAGAAGGGGGGAGAAGAGGAAGTTCTTGGCCCATGTGTTTCATTTTCAATGCGGTCACCAGATGAGAGTGAGGGTGGAGGTGGCGTGTGGGAGCTCTGAGAAACAGTCATTTTCTTCCTGAGAAGTACCCAGTATGACTTTCAGGTTTGGATCACAAATTTAAAGTAGTACCCATCAGCTCTGTTATGTAATTTTCTCTGCATTAGTCTGTTTGGGTGCACACTGGAGGAGGATGATAGATCCTTCCAGAGTTGAGTGTGACAGTGGGTGAGAGGGACCAGGAAGTCAAGGGTGTTGGTGAGGGAGGGATTTTAGAGAGGTCCAAGCCCTGGGCAAGACACTAACGCTCAGCCCTGCTCTCGTGGGGCTTCTGTGGGGGACAGACATGACTGATCCAATCATGCAAACACATGCTATGTTCATGTACACACATGTATTCTATGTATTTATGTAACTAGCAGAACTGTTGGTGGCTTGTCCATGACCCCTGAGCTGTACCATTGTGCAATACCTGGCTGACTTCCAGCTGACTCGCAACTGCCCAGCCTCTCTGCCTGGGCACACAGCACGATAGAAGTACCAGGAGTTAGCAGGAGAGCATCATTGGACCAGCAATGGACGGGAATTGATGTATAAATATCCCCAGAGGAGGGGGAAAGAAAACTTGCTCCCCAGCAAGATGAGCTCAGTTATCCATGGCAGCAGCTTGCTGTCTTTATGAGCTGCCTTTCCTTCCCTTTCTTACTTGTCCACTCCCTTACTGGGTGTTTTCTAGGATATCATCTTCCAAATAAATTCCTTGCTCTCAAATCCTGGCTTCAGCATCTTCTTGGAGTGGTGGTGCAGATCTAAACCCGGGTATACATGCTGTGGAGAAAGGTACAGGCTCCTATTTGGGATTTCCGGCCCAGCGTGGGGCAGGAGTGGAGGTGTCATGGAATTTGAGGAGATCTGTGAATTGGGATCTAAAGGAAGAGCATAGGGCCATGGTGCATTTGGGGGTCTGAAAGACAACAAGTTGAATGCAGTCACACATGCCTATAATCCCAGCAACTTGGGAGGCTGAGGCAGGAGGATCACAAATATGAGGCAACTTAGCAAGACCGGGTCTTAAAATCAAAAGGGTTGTAGATGTAGCTCAGTGGTAGAGCACCCCTGGGTTCAATCCCCAGTAATGCAAAAAACAAAACTACTTTGTGGTCAGTGCAGATATGAAGTGAAGCTTAAGAGAACAGACCCTGCAGGGTCTTATAGGATGTGGTGAGGAGTTTGACATATGTATTCAGAGAACCCTGGGAAGCCATTAAGGGGTCTACTGCAGGACAATAACAAGATTAGAACTGCCTTTTACCGAAAACAGAGAAGGACAGGAGAGGGTGAACTGAGGGATAGAGTTTGGAGGCCTTTGTTACGACCCAGGCCCTGGCATGGAGTTTTGCACATGGAGGAGCCTCGGTAAATGTTTGCTGAAGTGGAAGGTAACTATTAACTACAGATTTGATTGACCAGAACATCCTGTTTCCTGGTCAAGCCAAATAATAGTTTTCCTTCATTAATGCTCTTTTCCTGAGCCAGTCTACTTTATTGGTATCTTCTCTTGGGACAATGTCAACAAAATAACTCCCTTCTCCTTTTTCTTTCTCTCATTCTCTCCTCTCTTTTTCTTTTCTTTTTTCCTCTCCTTTCTTTCTCCTCCTTCCCTTCTACCCCCCTCTGTCTTTCCTCTTCTTCCAAGTAATCCTATTTAGTAAAATGGATTATTTCCTACAGTCTTCTTTTCTAGTAATTGTGACATTTAATTCTTATCTGTGGCCCTCTGCAGATGTCTCCAGCGGAAAAAGAATCACATTGTGAGCAAGGTAATTTTAAAGTGTATCTTTAGTCAAATGCCATCAAAATGTAAAAAAAGAAAAATGTGTCCAAGGATGTTCGTTCTTTAGGTAATATTCGCTAACACACACACACACACACACACACACACACACACACACACACACCCCGGCATGCACTTACTCTTCTAATGGGAAAAAATTCCATTCCAAAGGTGATTTATATAAGAAAGTTGTATGTATCGTCGTGCATGTTATTTACAATCTTAAATCTTGAGACATTGAACATATTTTCAGAGATGAAAAAGTGGAGACTCATATTCAGAGACAGCATGCACCTGATCACCAAGTGTGGTCACTGTCAATAAATTACTACAGAACACACCAGAACTACAGAATGACATATACCAGTCCAGAAGGTTAGATTTATGGCGCTGCAGAAACTAACCCAAGACAGAAAAACAGGAAGGCTAAACTCCAGCCTGTAAACTACTCTCCAAGTACGTGTTGTAAATAGTCACAATTGTACCCTTTTCCCTCTTGTATTCCTTTTTATAAAAATCTTGAAATCCTTGCTCATCCCCTTCTTCAACCCAGCAATTAAACAAGAAAAGACACTAGATGTCTGAGATTTCACATAACCTTTTACACCCAATATTTTCATTGTCTTACAAACAAACCTTGAGTTGCTAGCTAGGGTTATGTTTTGCAACACCCTGGGGTGGTGAAGATATGTTCACTGGGTTTCCATTTTCGCCCTGGTGTCCTCTTTCTGCACAGTCACCCGTCACCCCTTGCTCCTCACCCTGTGTTCTGGCAGGATTTGAGACATGCAAATTGCAAACTGGTAAATAGCAACTTTGCATATTTTGAATAAAAGAGAACAACGTGGTACCACTCTTTCTATTCTCAGGGAAATCTGAGATAATGGGGAGTGAGAGCAAGGGCAGATCAAAGGTCCCAAGTATTTTCTTCAAAGTGTTTATTATGCTTATTAAATCTATTGTATTCTGATGAATTAATTTGAATTATTTACATGGTCAACCTTGAGACAATAACGTGGTTTAATCAGAGCATGCAAATGTATCATTTCTCTTTGAAATCTTAAAACAGGCTTAAACTGGAAGCATCAAGACTTCTTGCATCTTTCCCTACAAATACTGGTTACAAACCTGCAGTTGTCAGACTAAATGACAATATGTCAGAAATCAAGAGAATGTGGCAATGTATTTCTTAGGGAAGTCGATAAATTTCCCTGTGAGAACATGTCCTCAGGATAGCCAACTCTTGGGTAACAAATTTCTTAAGCAAAACGTCATTTAAATTTTGTTTACCTGCAAATATCAATGCTGCAACATTTGACGTGAGGGTGTACATCTACTGAAATTTCAGTGTAAAGGAAAATGACATGGTAAGAATGGTTGGGTTTTCATTGGATTATGGGCCTGGTGTCATTTTAGTGAATGACTTGAACTGGTTAAAAATTCTTCAGTTTTAACTCCCAAAGCTGTAAAAACCTAAGGTTTTTGTCAAGTTAAAAGTATCACAATTCAATTATTTTTAAATCCAAGTTAATGTTGTGACTTGCAAAAAAAATATTGAAGATGGTCCGCTACATCTGTCCTACTTTGGGTTATTTTATTTTTCTTGTTGTTTCAATATTTGTAAGTTATACCTTTTTAGGTGAAAGGTAAAATCTCATGTGTTTATAAAGACAGAAGAAGCACAAGTGATTCTGAAGGTGGAGCCTTTCAGAGGTAAAGCGAACAGCTTGCATCTTGAATATTTTATGAGATCTAGGTATTAGAATGGTGTTTCTGAAGCAGGAACACAGCGATCTAGGAACAAAAGGGAGATGGGACTCTGGAACAGATTGTGAAATTTGTTAAAAATATTAAGTGATCCTAAGGCTGAACACAGGAGTTGATGATGTTACTGCAGATTGTTCCTAATAAGGACCTTAAAATCATAGTGATTTATTGATTGGATCTGCGCTAATGATGTGCCCCTGATTATGCATGTGTAAATAAGAGGGCTGATTTATGAGGCACAATCGGATCTTTCAGATATATTTGATACAAGTCTACATATTGAAAATAAATGGAGGCAATTATCTGACTATTTCAGGGGAGGAGCCCCCCACTGATTTGGAAGCTGTCTAGTATGTTAAGTGAAGAGGGAAAGAAAAAAAGGGCGGGGGGGGGGGAGAAAAAAAAGAAAATTCTAAAGAAAGTTGAGGGGGAAAGGAAAGGGGTCTAAGAAACCAGTTCTGTTAAGAAACATCTCCTGCTTCTCTTGTTCTAAGAGGAGAAAAATAGATTCCCAGGTGCTACCAGCGAGCAGTATTTTTCCTTAAAAAGAAAAAAAAAAGATGAAAAAAGAAAAAAGACAACATTATAAGAAATTGCCCTGTTAAAGCAACTACACATGGAGTCTGTGTAAGAAAATCAGCCTTTTCATTACAAATAGGTTTAAAAAGCCCTAGAGAAGAGAGACGTGAACAGAAGCAATATTATCCACCGACAACCTAACTCCCTTTCAGACAGCCCAGAGATGCTCAGCAGCATCACTGAACAGAGTGTTTGTCTCATGATAAAGACACATCTTTATTTCTTTCAGGATATAAAACTTGTATTTAAATCAATTCAGAGAAGCACTTTGGCTTTAAACACTAGCGAACGGGGAGAGCCTATTTAATGAAACAGCATTATCTTCATTTTCAAAGAATGATACTGGCAATAGCTCTGAGTTAAAATTCTGTATTTCCCCCTCAATTATAATTATAGATGGGTCTGAAAGCAAGCATGCCTATTACTGTCATATTTATTCTTTTGACAGGTGTTATGGGACTGTAATTTGATGAAATGACTCAAAACGCAGATTCCCATACAACAATTCCTGCCACCCACAAAGAGGGTTAGAAGTCTTCCAGCAAGCCTTTTCTCAGACCTTGACCACCCCTAGCGTTTCAGCTAATCCATTCTCAGGAACAGGAGCGAGAGCCTATCTTCAGGGCTCAACTCTGGGTAGGCAAGAGCCAGAAGGACCAGGTGAACACTGCTGTTGGTGGGGCCAGCTTTCTTCTTGAACTGGATGAGGTCGCATCAGGGAATCCTCACCCCGTCGGGCCCCAATTCCACCGGCGACCTGCAGAGGGCGCTCGGCGCGCAGTCACCGGGCGGGGGCGGGGCTGCGCTGGCTCCCTCGGCGCAGGCGCACTCCACCGCCGCTGCTGCGGCGTCCGGGGTTGGCGTCTCCAGCGGAGGCGGGTGAGCCGCGCCGCGCAGGCCGAGGGCTGGGGCGCGGGGGCAGCGGCGGCCCGGGCCACCCGGGGTGGCGGGGGCGGGCTGGGGATGTGGAGGCCGCGGGCGTCCTCGGACCCACGGAAACCCTCGGGGCGACCCTCGCCGCTCTTTTCCCCTGCTGGTGCGCGCTGGTTCACCGGCTGAGCCGGGCCCACCTGTCGCAGGCCTCGCCCGGGAGGCCTCGGAGGCGCCGGGAAGGCCGGGTGGGCGCGGGGGTGCAGGGGCTGGAGGGAGCTCGGGGCGTGCAGGCCTCCGCGGTGCCTGGCCTCCAGCCCACCGCTGAAATGAGGTCGCGGTCAGCCTCGGGTGGCTCGTACCACCCACACCATCTCCAGGGAGCCCCTCGCCACCTTGGAGCAACCCTAACATTTTGATTGAATGTTCCTGCATTACAGAGCAAGTCATTCCGTCAAACCTTTAGCTTTTAGTATTGATCATTTTTTATTGTTGTTTAAAAAATGCTTTTTTTTGTTTAGATACACATTATACCATATATGCTTCACCCATTTAAAGTGCATTCATTTGCTGCATCCTAGAATATGAGCATAGTTGTACATCTATCACCATAATCAATTTTAGGACATTTTCATTACCCGTGAGGAAGTACCTCCTTTAGCCACTCCACCCCCGTCTCTTCCTGTTCATCCCAAATCAGGGTAGCAACTACTCTGTCCGTATAGATTTGCTTATTCTGAACATTTCGTATAAATGAGATAATACATTAGCCGCTTGTGATTGGCCTCTCTCACCTAGCATAATGTTTTCAAGGTCCACCCATTTTGTGTCACCTGTCAGTCCTTCCCTTTTTTTATATTGCAGAATAATATTCCTTTATATAAATGTACCACATTTTATCTATCCATCCATCAGGTGATGGCCCTTAGAATTCATTTGAATTCCTCATTGCTTCTTACCAGACCTCTGGATATGAGGCCATTGCTAAAGAACTGCCTGTGAGGTTTTTAAAGAAGGGGAATGACTGAGTGTGTTTTTGAGAAGCGTCCTTGGGTGGCATTGTGTGGATTGGAGGGAGAGAGACTGGTTAGGAGGTATTTGGATAGTCCCTTGGGAGTGATGGGGGCCGGGGCTGCACTGTTTTGAGAACTTGACCATACAGGAGAGGGAGTGGAGGAGGCAAGATTGCTGTTCCATTTGTAGCATGGGAAGTGGAGTCCTGGAGTGGGCAGGGATAGGGTGCAAAGCCATTCTTACTTTTCAACTTCCCCCCATCAAGAAGAGTAATTGCACATTTAAAAAATGGCTTGTGCAGGCTTAATTTAGCTTTTATCAGTACTTAACAGGGTATAATTTCTGGTTATTTTCTGCAGTGCCATTCTTTTTTTAATATGTGCCATTTTCCCACTTGCTTTTAGGTGCCCTGTGTCTGGACACAGGTTAGGGAAAAGGACAGTGGGGTAAAGTGGACCTGGGGGACTGTTTCTCAACGTCTATGTCACGGATAACACTTGGCTGTCAGGAAATTTCCTTTCTGGCTTCCCCCTACCCTTCTCCTTTATTTTGTCATAGTCTCCTTTGGATTTCATAGGAGCATGTGCATGCGTGTGTGTGTGTGTGTGTGTGTGTACGTACGTACATGTATGCACATGCACTTAGCATGTCCCTTTTCTTTATCGTGTAATTGACATCAGTCTGACTTTTTCATCTGTGTGCAGAGGTGGGGGGTCCTGTAGATGTCATTCATGTGTCTGTAAAGCATGAAGCAAGGTTTTGTGGTGAAGGCTGAGAAGTACTGAATAATGGTCCAGTCAAGTCCTTTTATAAATTCATGAAGCTGGTCCTGAGAGAGTTCTTTGTGGGGTTCTTTGCCCTGATCTGGTCAGTGTTTTTATCAGTGACTGACATGTAGCCATATCAAGTGGTGTTGTGCAGCAAGTAAGAACATGACTTAGGCTCAGTGTCTCACTTTACCATGAGCTAGCTATGTGGCCTCTGGGAAATTACTTAACCCTGCAGAGGCTCAGTTTCCGTATCTAAAAAAATGAAGCTAATGGTATGTACCCAATAATATTGTTGTGAGGATTGAATGATATAACATATGGAAGGCTCTCATACTTGCCATGTATTAATCACTCCCTGAATGGTAATAAGATCTTCCACTGGGCAGGAGAGCCAGGAATATCAGACTGTTCATTTCTGTGGCCAGGGCTGAGTCCAGAGCCATGCACACGCTGGCTGCTTTGACTGGGTTACGGAGATGAGTGATGCTTATGGCAGATAGGGTTAATCTCTGCCTGTTTTCTTGTACCTCTTATGTGGTTGTTTCTGTGCTTTTGTTGTGTAGAGTTGGATAATAGCTTGTGTGGTGGATTGTGACTCTGGAGTGAACTAATAAAATACAAGATGGGGAAACAGATTTAATACTTTAGTGGGGAAAAGGTGCCTTTGAAGTGGATTCCAAGGCCACGTGAGGGCCTGAGCAGAGATTGTAACTCAGACTGAGCTACATTCCTTGAATTCCCAGATCAAAGGAGGTGACAGTGCCATTGTCCAGAACACAATCAAGTTACTGCTTTCTCAAGGAGAGTATGTTTAATATGGGGACATATTCCAGAGGAGGCAAGTGCAATGGAGAAGCTACAGGAGATGACAGCCCCTTCCCAGTGGTTACATTAAGAAAGGGATGACAAGGGCCTGCAGTATCTGACTTCAGGTAATGAGAAACTGAACTTGGGGGTAAGTTAGAGAAGATGCTAGCCCCAAAGGCCAGAGCTGGGACCTCAGTGAATAGAATTCTATAGTGGCAGATTGTAGCTCAGAACCGGAAGGCTTTCCCAGTAGCTTGAGTGGAGGAAAATGGGATGCCTGTGATTTCTCTGCCACTAGGGAACATGTTGAGGGAGGAAAGCTGGATGACTCCCTGACAGAAGTGTTTCGAAAGTAACTTTTTATTATGAAAATTTCAAAATATGTAGAAGTTAAAATAACGGCAAAATGTCCATCCCACACCTAAATGAAGTCTTAATAGTTTGCCACATTTCTTTAGCTTTCTCACTCTGTCTCTTCTTTGCCTGTGTTGGCTTTGGATGAACTATTTGAAAATAAGTTGCAGATCTGATGACACGTCAGCTCTAAATACTTTCACTTGTATCTCCTAAGGATAAGGGATTTCTGCACGTAACTATGACATCATTATTATTTCTTAGAAAATTAATGATTAACAATAATTCACATTATCATTTAATGTCCAGTTATGGGAAGAGTTTCAGTTGGGAAGTTGAAGCACAGTGACCGCCATGTGGAGAATGGCCTGCAGGGGCAGAGGACGGGTAGATACTCTTCCTGCAACCCAGCAAGAGCCTGAACTGGAAGCTTAGGCTAGAGTAATGAGAGCCTTTTTGAGGTCATCATGGTCTTCCCACTGAGCATGGTACGGGGTGCTGGGTCAGTGAGGGCCCCTAGGAGGAAGCATCAGGCTCAGAGGTGGGTGTTAGAGTAAGAGCTGCAGGAAAAAGTGTGGTATTGTAGAAAGACACAGGAGGATTTGTTCAATAAACAAATACAGAATGCTTTTTGGGAGGATTACTATTATGCATCAACTTGACTGAACTGCGGGGTACTCAGATACTTGGCTGCATGTAATTGTAGGTGTGTCTGTGAAGGCATTTTTGGACTTAAATTGGTAGACTTGATCAAGCAGGTCATCCTCTTTAATATGAGTGGACTTCATTGAGTTTACTGAAGGCCTGACTAGAATCAAAAGTCTGAGTCTTCCCTAAATAAGAGAAAATTCTCCTGCTTGGTGGCCTTTGTACTGGGACACTGGTTTTTCCTGGTTGTAGAGTAGCTTCCAGGCTTTGTACTAGAACTGTGGCATTGGCTCTGCAGATTTCAGATTTGCCAGCCTCTGTAATCATATAATCTAATCCCTTGAAGCAAATAACACACACACACACAAAACCTCAATCGGTTGTGTTTCTGTGGCGAGCACTAGTACTTTTCTACTTTACGCCAGGTATTCTGTCACAGTGCTGCGACCATAACAGGAAGACAGCATGAGCTGTTGCAGGCTTGCCATTTAAGGCTCACTTTGCTTGGACGAGCCTTGAGTGGTGAGATGCAGATGAGGGGTGGGCAGGGGCCAAATCCAAAGGGAGCCTGCAGACCATGGAAAGGAATCTGGACTTCATTCTGTAGACCAGTACTTTCCAAACTTTGGTACCACTTTTACAATCTCTGCTATATCCACATTTCAACTGCATTGTTATTTTCTTGGTACATGTTTAAATAATCAGTTTTATGCCCATTATTTTTAAAAACCACTTTAAGCCATAATACCTACGAAATTATGGATTTTCCTTATTACATATGGAAATAAGTATAAAAATCATTATAATAAAAATGTTGGTCAATATACTGCTTAAAATAGTTTCAGATATTTGTCTTACATTATACGTATAAAAGTATTTATATGAATGATGAGGAATGGATATTAGGGGTTAAAGTTCCTGGGGATAGAATACACTGAGATGTGTTTCAGAAAAAGTCGCTGTGGTTGTTGGTTGGAGAATAGATATGAGGGAAATGGATTGGAAGACTGGGAAACCAGCTTGGGGATTGTCACAGTTGAGATATAAGCCTGAACGACAGACAGGTGTGGCAGCACGTGCCTGTGATCCCAGATACTTGGGAGCCTGAGGCAGAATTGCAAGTTTGAGACCAACCTGGGCAAGTTAATGAAATGGTGTCTCAGAAAAAGGGGATTCTAGGGGTGTGTAGCTCAGTCGCAGAGTACTTGCCGAGTATGTGTGAGGCTCTGGGTTCCATCCCTAGCCACACCAACACACACTCACACACAGTCTGAACCAAGAGGAGGAGACAAATTTGAGGGGCACTTAGAGGTAGCATTTGATAGAACTTAGAAACCAGTGGCTTAGAGATTGATGGAGACGGGGAAGTTGGGTTCACTCTGTGATGATTTTAGTTTGGTTGCCAGGGCAGTGAAGATGCCATCACAGACTCGGGGAGCTTGGGTGGGAGGCTAAGGTCAAGTCTAAAGCGCAGGTAACAGAAATGAGCATTTCCAGGGTCACAGGATTTGACTATCGTTTTAGCAATGATACTGTGAGGTTCTTTGCCCCTTAATAACAAACCCACACTTTAAATTAAATTAAAACATATTTAGTTTAGTTTTTCTAAGTGGACCCACACATTTATTCTCTAGTAGATATTACTGAGAATGACTAAGTATTATAATTGAGCTGAAAATAATCTACCGCCCATACTTGCTAGGTTGGTTACTAAGTATTGCTTGGGTTTTTAAGTAACGAAATAAAGTTGTGCTCTTTCCAAATGTTAATTTTGAGGACTACAGATGGTAACCATCTGTTACCCGACTAGCATTTTACAATATTTGATTAGCACTGTATATGGTTTGGGGAAGCCAGCCAGGGGAGTTTGCCCATCATCTTGGGGACTTTGGTTGTTTGTCCTCTATAGTTGTCCTTGAAGTTCTTGGCCAGCATTGTGAGGGGTCCCCTCTGTTTATTGAGCTGAAGAGTGGCTAGTCAGAGTGGTGAGTTGATTCATAGCAGGAGGAACTTGAGGAGCCCTATCCTATTCTGGCTCTTCCTTACAACTGGAACCATCTGAGCACATCATGGAAGTCAAATTTGGAAGGTCAGAATCTGTCATTCATTAAGGACTCTTTGGATTGCAAACTGTGGAAAAAAAACAAATCTGAGTATCTTTATCAAAGGACTCAGGTCATCGAGAGGCCTAGAATTGGGATGATTTTAGGGGTTACATGAGTTCTTCAGACATGGTTTCTCACAGGGTCTCAGCTCTGCCTTCTGCCATGAGACTGCAGTAACACGGTTCAGTAGGAGGCAAGATGGCTTCCCTGAGAGAGGATCAAGTCCTCTCAGTGGCAAGTCTAAGGGGAAAGAGCTGGAGGCCTTTCCAGTCTCATCTTCAGAGGTGGTGAGCTTTACTGTGACTGGATCAGCTTCCAGCACATACCCATCTGTGAACCAATCCCTGGCTGTCGTGGATGCAGCACTCTGATTGGTCAAGCAGGCTGAGACTTGGAGAAGGTTGCCTCTGAGTTGCCCACTGGTCTGTAACAAGGATGGAGAGTGAAGGATGGTGGGAAGACAGCCACCTGTTCACTTCAGTGTTGGAGCAAGAGCTGAGGGAACCAGAAAGAATTATAGATGTGTCTTCTTGCCAGGAAGACAACATGCTGGAAATGGATAGAAGGAGCTTCTGAACCCTGAAGTTCTGGAGGAATTTCTTATTAAGTTTCTTTCCGTAGTATAAGGATGTCTGATAGATTTAGTGTTTGCTTTTCTTTTGGAAAAGAAGGTGTGGATAAGAAGGTTGTCTTTCTCTTTTTTATGCCACTTTAAAACTAAAGCTATTCACTTAATCTGTCTTTTAGCTTCTTTGTCTGGAACACAGGGAGGCTCTCATGGAGGGAAAATCTGTACAAAGAAGATAACGATTCATGGAGTTCAGTTCAACATGGGCCAGGGGCTGCCCTGGGGCCTAGGCCAGGCTCCCAGCCTGAGGGGAGTCACTGGCATGGCAGCAGGTGAATTCCCCAGTGGGAAGTACTGCTGCAGTGCCATGACCAGGGCACTGCAGCCCCACAGATGATAGGGTGATTCTGTCTGTTTCCAGGAAGGAACAGTCAGGAAGGGCTTCCTGGAGGAAAGAGCTGGATCTGGAAGGATGAATGAGGAGATGGGAAAGGGACATCTATGCTCAGGGAGCTGCATGTAAAAAGACACTGAGACGTGGCATCCTTGATGCTTTGGGGTTCTGGGAGAAGTTCCTGTTGCTAAGTGGGATGTACCCAGGATACTGGTTCCAGAGCTCATTTGGTGTCAGTGTGGAGGAGGCTGGAGTGACAGGTGGGAGGCAGGGGCACCAGGCAGAGTTCTCTGGTGGAGGTTCAGGCCTGAGCCTAGCAGGC
>PVKS010027385.1:0-13609 GCA_004027875.1 Aplodontia rufa
TTTATATCCATTGATTGCTAATGTTTTGATAATGTTTCCCCCTCAACTGTATTTCTATATACTTCTAACAAAAAAATAAAAATAAAAATAAAACAACCTCTAAATTAAAAAAAAAAGAATGTATTCTGTGGACTTTGAATGAACAGGTGCTTGATAAATACTTGCTTAATCACATTAGTGCATTATATTTTTCAATTTTACCCACATATCAATTGAATCTGATAACACTGCTGGGGAATAGGCAGGCTGAACATTGATGTCTTTAATTGAAAGATGAGAATCATGACCAAGTTGGTTTTATCCTAGAGATGTAAGGATGGTTTAACATACACAAATCAATAAATGTAATTCATCACATAAACAAAAGTTAGGACTAAAACCACTTAAATCATTTCAATAGATGCAGAGAAGGCCTTTGACAAAATTTAGCACCCATTCATGATAAAACCACTGAAGAAACTAGGGATAGAAAGAATTAACCTCAATATCACAAAGGCTACAGATCAAAAATCCACAGCCAACCTCATAGTAAATAGGGAAAAACTGAAAGCATTTCCCTCAAAATATGGAACAACACCAGGATCACTTCTATTGTATACGTCCTAAAAACTTTAGCCAGAGTAATTAGGCAAGAGAAGGAAGTAATTTAGGAGAGTAAAAAAAACCAAACAAACAAACAAAAAAAAAAACAAACCCAAATACCTCCACCAAACAACTACTAGAGCTAATAAACAAATTCAGCAAAGTAGCAGGTTACAAAATCAACATACAAAACTCAATAGCTTTCCTGTATACCAACAATGAATCTGCTGAGAAAGAAATCGGGAAAACAATTCCATTAACAATAGTCATAAAATAAAATACCTATGAATAAATCTAACCAAGGAAGTGAGATACCTCTACAATGAAAACTATGAAAAATTGAAGAAAACACAAGAAGAAAGAAGATCTCCCATGTTCATGGATAGGCAGAATTAAAATTGTTAAAATGGCTATACAGACTCAATGCAATCACCATCAAGATACCAATGAGATTCTTCACAGAACTATAAATAACAGTCCTAAAATTCATTTAGAAGAATAAATGACCCAGAATAACCAAAGGCCAAAAAAGCAATGCTGGAGGCATCACAATACTTCACTTCAAATTATTCCACAGAGCTATTGCAATAAAAACTGCATGACAGAGCAGGAGCAATGGCTGAGTGGTTATGGCACTAGCCTGGAATGCACAAGTACACAAGTTCAAACCCCAGCACCACGTACACAACCAAGTCTCAGAGCAAAAAAGGCTACATGAAAAACTAAAACTAAAAACTGATTCTCTCTTTCTCTCTCACTGTCCCTCTCTCTTAAAAAAAAACAACAACTGCATGATAGTACCATAAAAAAGACACATAGGCCAATGGTACAGAATATAAGACAGAGACAAATCCCCATACCCATAGTCATTTGATCCTTGAGACAGGAGTCAAAAACCTACATTGGAGAAAAGACAACCTTTTGAACAAATGGTGCTGGGAAAACTGATTATCCACATGTAGAAGAATGAGACTAGACCCTCATCTTTCATACTGCACAAAAATATCAACAGGAAATGGATTAAAGACTTAGGAATTAGACCACAAACTATGCAACTCCTAGAAGAAAATGTGTGGTCAATTTTCCACCATATGGGCATAAGCAAAGACTTTCTCAACAGGACACTAAAGCTCAGGAAATAATGCTAAAAGTTAATAAATGGGATGATATCCAATTAAAAAGTTTCTGCATAAAGAAGGAAGCAATTAAGAATGTGAAGAGAGGGCTGGAGCGGTGGCTCAGCGGTTTTGGCGCTTGCCTGGCAAGCACGAGGAACTGGGTTCAAACCCCAGCACCATGTACACAGCTAAATGTTGGAGCAACTAAAGCCATGTGAAAAACTAAATAAAGTTGTTTCTCTCTTTCTCTGTCTCTCTCACTGTCCCTCTCTCTTAAAAAAAAAAAATGTGAAGAGAGAACCTACAGAATGGGAGAAAAATCATTCTGAGCTACTCTTCTGACATAGGATTAACATCTAAAATATATATAAAGAACTCAGAAAACACCAACCCCCCCCCAATAACCCAATTATTAAATGGGCATTTTTCAAAAGAAGAAATACAAATGGCCATGAAATTCATGAAAAAAAAAATGTTTAACATCATTAGCAATTAGGGAAATGCAAATCAAAATTAAAGTCAGATTTCATCTTACACCACTCAGAATAGCAGTCATCAAGGACACAAACAATAATAAATGCTGTCAAGAATGTGGAGAAAAAAGAAACACTTTTACACTGTTGGTGGGACTGTATATTAGTGCAAACACTATGGAAACCAGAACGGAGGTTCCTCAAGAGACCTGGAATGAAACTACTATATGACTCAGCTATACCACTCCCTGGTATTTATGCTAAAGAATTAAAGTCATCATACTATGGTGATACATGCATACGCATGTTTATAGCAGCACAATTCACAATAGAGAAACTATGGAACCAGCCTAGGTGTCCATCAACAATGAATGGATAAAGAAAATGTGATATATTTATACACAATAGAGTTTTACTCAATGATAAAGAAAAATGAAATTATGTCATTTGCAGGAAAATGTGGGCACTTGAGACCACTGTTTTAAGTGAAATAAGCCAAACTCAGAAGATCAAGGGTCGTATATTTTCTCTCATACGTGGAATCCAGAAAGGATAAAAGAAAAGAAAGAAAGTTGGAGGGGGCAAATTAATGAAAATCAAAGAGAGATTAGGAGAGGAAAGGGGCTGGGGGAGGGAGTGGGGAAGTAGTAGGGACTGATATTGGCCAAATTATATTGTTATATTGTATGCATGTATGAATATGTAACAACAAATTCCATCAAACGTACAACTACAATGTACCAACAAAAATATAGAAAGGAAAAAAGTAAGGAAACGAGATCTAAGAGAACAAATAATCTATCAAATAACATGGCTAATTTATTTCAGAGCTGGCATTAAAACCTGGATCTTCTGACACCTTCTTCCCTGGGTCCTTCTCCGTTCAAGTGACCCTTCCTCTTTTCAATCTCTTCCTCCAAAGTAACACTTTAGATACAAATTAGCACCTAACAGTTTGACTCAACTCCCTTAAATAATAAGCAGCTTAGAACATATTCATGCATGGAATTTTTCAGCCATAAAAGAAATGAAGTATGTGCTACAACCTGGATGGACTTTGAAAGAACACCTATGATTCAATTTTTATATGTCCAGAATAGGTAAATCTATAGAGGCAGAAAATAGATTCACAGTTGCTTAGGGTTGGGGAAATAGATACACTAGGAAGAGAGAGTACAAGGTTTCTTTTGAGGTAATGAAAATATTTTAAATTGACAATTGACTATGGTGATGGCTGAACACAACCATGAATACACTAACAACATTTAATTGTATATTTAAAGCCATTTAAATAGGTAGGGTATATTTTTAGGGTTGGGGAAATAGGTGTACTAGGAAGAGAGAGTACAGGGTTTCTTTTGAAGTAATGAAAGTACTTTAAATTGACTATGGTGATGGCTGAACACATCCATGAATACACTAAAAAACATTTAATTGTATATTTAAAGCCATTTAAATAGGTAGGATATATGAACTACATTGCAACAAAGCTGCTTTTTGTAAAATGCCTAATAATCTTTCCTTAGAAGAAATCTTTTATATCAGTCATTAATTTCACCTATTTATCAGTCTGTCTATATATTCCTAGATATCTATATTGAGAGATAGCAAGAGAGCTAGAGATATAGATAGATATGGTAAGCAGTGAGAATTCATACTTTCATAAGATTAAAACAGGTTAGTCAGTTTCTTCCCTACCCCACCCCATTCCATCCAAGTTCCTTTTCCTAGTACTATTAACAGTTTCTTCAATAACTTTTAAACCATATTACATCTCCAAAGCTAAAGGCACAAAGTTATCAATTTTTGGTAACTACACCATAGGCCAAATGAACCTTTCTTTCTAGACTGCTAATTTTTACATGTAGTATTTCCCCCCAGTTACAGAAATAAGACATGTACCTAAGACCATTCATTCTACCTCTCTTACGCATGCATACACACACATACACACCATAGTCACTGCACTAAGAATTAGAACATATATTCTTTTTTTTCTTTTTTTTTTGGTACTGAGGATTGAACCCAGAGGCCCTTAACCACTGAGCCACAATCCCATCCCAGAACACATATTCTTTATTCTCAGTTTAAGCTTTAATTTTTTTTATCTCTTTGCTAACTATCTCTCTGATAATGTCATAGAGACTTAAAATATATTGCTTCTATAAAGAATCAGCAAAACTAAAACACAATTCAACTTCTATCACACAAAGTTTGTTCTGAACTTACAGGTATTGTGCAGCTGTCTGAATCTCGAGAAGTAAATCCAACATTGCCTAAGTGAAGGATGCCAGCAAGTATTCGAAAAATTCCCATTTGATAAGATTCACTAATTCCTGAAATAGAGTAAATGAATAAGTGATTAATTTCATAATAGCAACAAAACTTTATAGGAGATAATTTAAGCCTACTGTTAAATACTGCATACTGCCACATATTGTACACATTACAATAAGTCACAACTACCAACATTCATCTTCATTGACATTAACACATTAGGCAGTTCAACATCATGGGTGAAAGCATGGGTGGGGAGTGTGACAGACCTGGGATCAAGGCCTGGCTCTGCTACAAACCTGGCATTCTACATATGCAGGTAACTTCTCCTTTCTAAGCTTTCATTTTCTCATTTGAAATATGAGAATAACAGTGAATTCTTCAAAGGGTGTTTGTTAATATTGAAAGAGGTACTGCATACAGCACGCCCAATACACCATGCGACACATGGTAAATACTAAACAAATGATCATCATCATTGTCACACACTGGTTTTAAGTATTTTTTAATATTATTCCCAGTTCTATTAATATCTACTTCAAATACAAGACGTAGCACAATAATAAGGCAGCTATAAATCAGTGATTTAGTTACTTCTTGTAACTAAAGGCCAAATATAAATCAATGAGACACCAATGTTAGAGGTGTTTGGACAGGTGTTATACCCTGGGGTTTGATGAGTGAATGTCCAAATACAGACTGCAGAAGCAGTATGAAAAAGCTGAGCAGCTTTAGGCTTTTATCAGATTTGGTTTCATTTTTCAGAAAGGAAAGATTTCCAGAATGTTAAACATAATTATATGTAAGTTGAGGTAGTAAAATTATTTCTAAATATGTAATCTTATACAGAGTAATTGAGAGTTGATCTTATAATGAATGTTTATGCTATTTCCAACATTATGGATTTTTCAAATTCATAATTTGGCACTAGAAGTAAAGCAGTACTTTTTACACTTTAATATACACATCAATCACCAACAGATCTGTCAAAATGCAGATTCTGCTTCAGTAGGTCTGAGAAAAGGCATGAGATTCCATATTTCTAGCAAACTTCACAGTAGTTCTAGACCACATTGTGATTAGAAATGCTTTTAAATTAACTCAACTCACTTGAGGTTACTTCTCAAAATACCAACAGTCTATGTTTGACTTATTTATATTCTGCAGTCTTTTTTTTTTAAGAGTTAATTTTATTTTTTCACCTGATTTTTGTTTTTCCAATACTTAGTTGTGTCTGTGGTACTGGGGATGGAACCTTGCGTGTGCTAGGCAAGCGTTGTGCCACTGAGCTAAATCCCCAACCCCTTAATTCAATGATTTTTAGAAAATTTACAAAGTTGTACAACCAGTACCTCAATTTATCTTTAGAATAATCCAATCACCCCAAAACCTTCTGCTCATTTGCTATCTGAATGTGTTCTATAAACTATGTTAAGTCTTCCAGTAATGCTCATCATTTAATACAAAGCCGAAACAATATTCCAAAGCTTGCTTGAATCAAAAAGCTACTGCTCACCAAGATGTTGTGGAACACACATGTAATCCCAGCAAATTGGGAGGCTGAGCAGGAGGATTGCAAGTTTGAGGCCAGACTCAGCAACTTAGTGAGGCCCTGTCTCAAAATAAAAAGTAAAAACGGCTGGGGATGTAGCTCAGCGGTAAAGCACTCCTGGGTTCAATCCTCAGTGTGCACATACAGACAAAAACAAAAAGTAAAACAAAGCAAAACAAAATCCCAACAACCAAAACAACAGCAACAACTAAAACCAAAAACCATTACTCATTCAGAGCTTAAAAATACAATTACATTACCTAGTAGGGTGCAGGCCTGCCTGGTGTGTGCCATTTCCTTTGCATCATCCACTCCTTCAATCACTGGACTACCTCCCTGTTTTGTGTAATGAAAGCTATTTGCATTTCCTGTAATGAAGGAAAATAAAAGTTTGCAGTCAGTGAAAAAGCTTTGACTTCTACCCTTATGATCACTCTGAATTGGAGGTAGTGATAACACATTTAAAGTGTACAGGTCTGGAGTGGAGTTTAACTGTCTGTGTTTTCATATAAACTCAAAACTAAATGATGGAGTAAAATGTTTATAGTTCATTTATTTTATTGGTGAAATGTATAGTTCTTTTCTAAAGGTTTAGCACCAACATATATGCTAAGACAATTTCCTCACTTTACTTCCTTTATCAGAAACCAATAAACTACTAAAAATATTTTTCTTTTAATCAAGACAAATTTCAAACATATGCAAAAGTAAAGCAACTACTATAATGAACTGGTAGGTACTTATTACCCATTTTAAAAAAGCATCACCCCAAAGCCAATCCTGTTCTATTTATATACTCATTCTTTCCCCACTCCCATGGGCTATTTTGAAGCCAATTTCAGACTTTTTTATTTTTAAAGAGAGAGAGACAGCGAGAGAAAGAAAGAGAATCAATTTTGTTTAGTTTTTCATATGGCTTTTGTTGCTCGAACACTTCATTATATACGTGGTGCTGGGGTTTGATCCCGTATGCTCATGCATGCCAGGCAAGCACCATAACCACCAAGCAACTACTCCAGCCCCCAACTTAAGACTTTTAAAAATCATTTTATCCATAAATATTTCAGTATGAGATAAACTTCATTGTAATAAGTATGGACACTCGGAAATTAACATAGTAATACCAATAAGTCTAGAGCCACATTCATACCTAATCGCAGCATTTTAAATTCAGGTAATTGTGCGGAGGCACAAAGCTGATAGAAGATATGATAGTTTCTCTCCTCTTCTGCCTTTGAAATAAGAAGAGTTTTCAATTATAACATTTTATCTAAAACTGAAAATTCTCATAAAATACAATTTTAATATTTAATTATCTTGGTGAAATAAATAGTCCTTTCCAAATTTCCAAATATTTATGATTATTAAATCTTATGATTTTTAGTTATATGCAAGCTGGGCAAAGTGGTGCAGACCTGTAGTCCCAGCTACTAGGGAAGCTGAGGCAGGAGGACTACTTGAGATCAGGAATTTGGGGATCAGCTTGAAAACATAGTGAGACCCTGCCTCTTAAAAAACTAAAAGTAAATAAGCAAAAGAGTCTATATGTATATATATAAATAGATGTATTAGTCACATTCAATCTAAAATATCTTATCATAACGCTTTTTGAACTAGTGAATAGTTTGATAAAAGGCTACAGTCATAAGACAGCAATATTTCTGGGGGAAGCAAAAACTTCTTTTCAACACTTAATACTATTTTCTAATGATTTTATGGTCTTACCAATACTTTGACTGAAAAAGAATAATCCCATCTTTGCCATATTTTAGAGTTGTCCATCTTCTGTGGTTGTTTATAAAAAATCCACAAATATACTATATCTTCTACATCATTTTAATTTATATATTTTAAAAATAAATAACTTTTATAAAATAGAAAATAAATCACTTATAATTCTAAGGTCAATTCAATTTTTTAGTATTTTCTGAGAGTCTTTTTCTACATCTGTACCTAAAAATACAGTTGTGATATTGTAATACAAAATTGAATTCTAATATTAATATCATCATATTCTTGAATTCTGCAATGTATTATTAATAAGGTCAAGGCCAGGTGTGATGCCCAAACTGAACTGATATTTGGTCCAATAGAAAGTCTATTATTTCTGGGACAGCAGACACTGAACAAAATACCAAAATAAAAGTGATTACAAGTATAATTAGGCAAGAGATCAGGTGGTTCAGTGCACAGAAACTAGAAAAGCAGACGGGTTTATGGAAATGCTCTAGTCATCTTTGTATATGAAAGACATTATCAAATTTGCCTTTTCTGACTACCTGATTCACTTTGATATACCCTTCTCAGTATTCTATCCTGGGGACCAGGGAAGAAGCTAGAAAGACTACACTGTCTCTAACAAGACAATAAGAATTAGGCCTTATCATTCTATACTAAGCATTACTAGCCTCTGGTCAACTGATTAAGGATGGTTTTTCCTATCTACTGTGTCTTTACTCATCTATCAATTAGATCTCTATTATTTGGACTCAATCTTTTCTTAGATCTACTTATGGCTCACTCAGTCATTCTTCTGGCTACTAGACAGTTTCCCCAAAAACCTATAGAAGTATTTGTATATGGAATGACATGATTCTGTGTGTACCTACATATTAGAACAATGGTAGGGTGACTACTGCCTTATTATACAAATTGAGTATTATATTTTAGGTGGTCACCAATCAGGCACAATCTTAAAGTTCAAAGCCAGGGTAGATTCAGGTTTCCCCTCTTGGTATGTCCCACATACTTTCAAAGCCATTATAGACTTGGGACAATGGAAGTTGTGGACCCTGATACATGGCAGTGCCAGCAATATTTGGCCCTCAACACAGTGGGTATCCAGTTAAAGGGGCTACTAAAAGTACAGATATAATAACATGAGGGATACAGTAGGTCACCAGGAGCCCTATACTGGGAGTCTGCCAGTGTCAAATTTACATTCTTTTAGTATGCCTGTAAATGTGCTCCTGCTAGTACTGCAAATGTATAACATTTTGCCCTTTCAAATAAAAAAGGATCAAGGGAACACGTGAAAGGAAACTCTGCATAAACTCATCAACTTTATTTTTTGATAATAGTTCATGATTGAGTTATGAAGATTTTTTAACCCTTTCTATTCTATCTGAACAATATCCTATGCTAAGGAAAAGGGAGAAAAAAGGACAGAGATAATTTTTTTCTTGAGCTAAATTCAAGTTGTAAATCACTGAAGGCATAGATCAATTCCTTCACTATCAATTTGGAAATAGGAGAGATAAGATTAAACTAACAGCATCTATTCTTAACCATGCATGCTTTTCAACAAACATTTGTAGGAAAAAATCAAAAACATAAAATTTAAATCAGTGCCCAAAGACTATAAATCCATAGGGCATTCTGCCTCTGAAGGTACCATTTTACATGCTTTAGTCCAAGAGTCATTTGTGGTAATATTGTCATGATGTGCTCTTGAGAGTATCTAGAAATGGAATGCATAACAAATGAGCAAGCATGAGCTCTGCAATTATATGGCAAGCTAATATAAACATACATACATATATACATGCCCGGCTTACCTGGAACACCACTCTGGATTTCTCTAAAAGGTAAGTTCTCATGTTGGCACCAATGATTCGATATCTCTTATCAAAACCAATCTCAATATACTTCCCAAAACGACTGCTATTATCATTCCTGGTTGTTTTTGCATTTCCAATTGACTAAAAAGAAAGGGAAAAAATAAGATTTTAGAAGTGCAGTTCATGATATGACAATTACAAAGTTTGTTTAGGAAGAAAAAGGAGAGAGTAGAACATAAGTACTTAAAACTTTTTCTTTTAAGAACAGAATCAGCAGGGTGTGGTGGTGCATGACTATAATCCCAGCAACTCGGGAGGCTGAGGCAGGAGGATTGCAAGTTCAAAGCCAGACTCAACAACTAAGAGAAGCCCTAAGCAACTTAGTATTCCCTATCTCAAAATAAAAAATAAAAAGGGCTGGGGGTGTGTCTCCATGGTAAAATGCCCATGGGTTCAACCCTTGGTACCAACAACAAAACAAAACAAAAAACCCAGAATCAATGTTGCTCGTCCAGGCACAGGTGTATGCTTTGCCCACTGTAAAAAACCACAGGTATATACTAATAGTTCTTATTTGTCATGCTATTCTCACAAAAATTAATTTCAAAACAGCAAACCTGATCCCAGCTACTGGAGATTTTCACACAACATTTATACATTCATTCCAGCAAAGAAAGAGAATGGGTAGGGTTGGGAGTTGCCAAAATGCAAGCCTTGTGAGTTAAGCATTAAGACTTTGATTTCTTGGAAAACTTAGTTTTATATAAATGAAATGGTTAAGACAAATTAATATTTTCCTGGAAATGTTGCTCTTATGTTCAGTGTCTCTTTAGAAACTAGAAGTTTCTATCATCTTATCCATCCTATAGCAACCAAGGTCCAGTTGGACTGTTTACTAGGAGAGTAGTAGTATTACCAACTCAATTTAAAGGCCACTTTGAGAAACTGGAGAAAGTAAAATGTGGCTATGATTTTTGATGGTTGTATCTAACTTGAAAAACATTTGCCATTAATGCAGAGAATGTAATTTTCTGATACATTTTTATATAACCTTAAAAATTAAAATCAAATATGTCTTTTTCTGATTTAAATTATATCCTTCTGTAAATTTTTCTTTGAAGGTAAAGAAAAAAGAGTAAAGTTTAAAAAGCAAATATTCACATAATGCATATATGTATAATATTTAATAAACTTACTTCATATAAGAGTAACATATTTCACTTGTTCAAAGCCTATGTTAGGATTAGTATACCAAAACCAAAACAAAGAAAAAGTCTTGAAAATAGTGTAGACCATTAAAAGTGAAATAGTAGTAATATAGCCATAAAAGTCAACACACGAGATTCTCAGTCAAAGAAAAGGTATTTTCACTTTCTGAAACAGCGAGCAGACACAATGAGGATATGACTACAAGCGGGGTAAACCATGGACTGACACCAGCCTTGGCTTATTCTGTCATTATGCTTTTGTTCTTGATTGTTCGACGATGAATCTCTCCTAATTGTAAGACCATGCTTAATGAATAAAAATAAAAAAGGGGAAAAATAAATTAATTAACATTTAATTACTTTTCTAAGGAAAATAAGAACAATTGGAAGTTACCATTTCAGCAAAATTACAGAGTGAGCCAACATAGCCTAAGATAATTTAACTATATAGACATGTACCAGGTCAGATATTATTGCCCTTCTTGATATCTCATACACACACACACACACACACACACAACCTGAATCCAGTGCAGTGGCACAAGCCTGTAACCCCAGTACTTAGGAGGCTGAGGCAGGAGAATTGCAATTTGAAGGCTAGCCGAGGCAAGTTAGTGAGGCCCTAAGCAACGTGGTGAGGCCCAGTCTCAAAATAAAAAAAAAAAAGGGCTCAGAGCTTGCTTTCTAAAGGAAAATGAGCAAATCCCTTCAGTGTCCTGCCAGGACATTAACTATGCAGGATGCCCATTTTCCAACAAGGAGTGTCAGTAGACCACTAGATACCTGCACATCCCTTTATTGATAACATAATAAAGGACTCTAATATAGACATATTCTTAAAGCATTTTTAAACCTACAAACTTTCTAGGCTATATATTCAGTATTTTACCTATGTTTCCTTCTAGTAACTGTAACCCTTTGTTGCCAACATCAAGTCCCATGTTCCACTGCTGCAGTCTTTGAAATTGAGATGCCCTCTTTATAGTTGTCGAAAATTAGTTCTCTCAAATTTTTGTTAACTCAAATTCCTATAGATTAAATAATAATACATAAAGAAAGAGTCAATTATTGGACCTCTTTATTTTTTTCATCTCCGCAAACAGGGCAAATTTCTTATAACTGCATATTAAGAAGTAGTCTGTGTCCACTCTAAAATTTTAATATCATTCCTATTCACATAGCTTAAACCTGTACTGTAGAAGAATCACTGTAGCTGTTTTCTGAAAGAGGTCATATAATAGTTTATTTATCTTTTGACAAATTCTAAAAGGTTCATTCTGGATTTAAGTTATCTTCAAGACAAATCCAAATCATAGTTTTATATGGTCCAGTCTAGAAGACATGGAATTTCCTAATGTTATCACAATAAGGAATAGGCAAAGAGGAATGAAGGGAAGGGAGAAGGGATGCGATGGGGAAAGACAGTGGAAGAAATCTGACCTTACTTTCTTATTTACATATATGAACATACCACAGTGAATCTCACCATCATGTACATTCATAACTATAAGTAAATAGCAGAAAAATCAGGAACAATTGGCAGGAGGAAGGGAGGGAAGCAAAAGCACTAGAGACTTAGAACAACTTGTTTTCCATGCTTTTATAATTACGTCCAAAAAACTCTACTGTTATGTATAACTAAAAGAACCAATTAAAAATTAAATTAAATTTAAATTAAAAAAAAATTCAGGACATTTTAACATTAGGGACTAGAATGACCTGAACTATTGCCAAATACCAGGAATCTATTGTCATGACAAAACCAGTCAAAACAAAGATCTGTTGTTTTCAGATCCAAAATAAACAGCTAGCTTCACCAACTCTATTTATATAATAATAACAATAACAATAATAATAATAATAATATCAATAATACCTACCACTATATACATAGCTAAATTCTTAGAAAATTTTAATTTGCTTAAAGTCTTCGCTATTTTTTGTTTGTTGGTTGGTTGGTTGGTTGGCACCAGGGATTGAACCTAGGGGCACTTTACCATTGAGTTACATTCCCAGCTCTTTTTATCTTTTATTTTTAGACAGGGTCTTCTTGAATTGCTGAGGCTAGCCTCAAATTTGTGATCCTCTTGCCTCAGCCTCCCAAGTAGATAGGATTACAAGCATATGCTACTGTGCCCACATCACTGCTCTCTTTTGACACAAATATCTGTTTCTTCCTGTACAATTCATTCCAGAAAACTTTTCCAGTTTTCTTTCCACAGTACACCCAGTCCTGAAGGCCTCTCAACTTCCCCAACATAGCTTATTTTTAGATCCCAAGAACAGAAGTCCTACATTTCTAGAGGGTAACCCTGTAGACAAGAGGTTCACAGCATTCTTTTGAAGTGTCACACATAGCACTGCAAACCAGGCATAATTTACCTCTGGACAGATTATTGCAAAAAACCACTTGTACCACAGGTGCACCAGGCCAGTTTTAACTCCATCTGTGTTTAGGTGATAAATAAGGTTTGACAAGGGAAAAAGACAGGAATAAAAGAAATACCCATTTGAATTTTTAACAAGAAAGGACTGTCAAACTAATTTCTTTCCATTCACAAATTTTATTTTTCTCCATTTTCTTACAAAACTATAACCTTCCTAAAATTATATTAACAGTATATTTTCTTTGACATAGTCATTTCTACCTTATATAGGTACTTAACTTTTGAAAGTACATTGTCCTTTCATAGTTCTTCTCTCTCAAGAACTTATAATCATTGAATCTATTTTACTGACTTATACCACACTATTATGTGCTTCACAAAGACAAAAAATAAAAAAATGCTTATTACACCACAGTTTAAGTTTATAATTCAAATTAGAGGAAATTTTTTAA
>PVKS010027385.1:13709-27672 GCA_004027875.1 Aplodontia rufa
AACAATATAAAATGTGTATAAGATGTGTATATATTCTGGACATTGCAACTGTCCCCAGGAGTGCCCCCCCCAATTACCCTCCCTTATCCCTCCCTTCCCCTTCCCGTTATAAATCTAAAGATAGTATTAAATTGTAAAGCATTACATCTTATCTGAATTTAACTCATGTTTCTAGACCAACTTTCTCATTGTCCAGGGTAGAGGAAATTTTTAAATTTAAAGCTAACTAGGTCAGACTAAGCATAGGAAATGTGAGCAAAGAAATAATAACAAAACCCGATCATGCTTGAGCATAGGAAATCCTATGTTTTGGAAAGAGCATAAATAAGAATTCAGCAAGTGGGGGATGAGTAACTGGTACTTCTGGTACAAGGAACAAGTCAAGTAACTAAGAGAAAGAACCTATGGAAAACGAAGTACTGCTTCCTGGTATTATAGGCATCAGTTCTGTTGGTAATTAGAAATACAAAATTATGGATTAAAGTTTGGGTTTACTCAATTACCTTACAGAATTTCACTTTTCCTAGATCTCCTACTAACATACAGAAACATATTTTCCTAACTTTAGTGGCTGGGAGACCCCAGACTTTCTGACACATATTATATCAATTATTTTTTTCATCATGTTTCTTAACAGAATAGAGTACAGAGGCCCAGGATGATGTTATCTTACCTCCATGATGGGATTGGAAGCCAAGACCTTTTCCTCAACATTAGCCTCACTGGCAGAACCACTTACAGTTGCAAAGTATCGCATGGCATACTTAGCAGAGACTGTTTTTCCTGCTCCAGACTCTCCACTTACAATGATGGACTGATTTCTCTCATCTCTGTAAAACAAAGAAGAGTAATTGACAAGGTTGCCTGCTTCTGAATGTGATTGACATTATTTCCACTCTGGCCTCATCAATGAAGCAAAGTGAGTTTCTGCCTTATTATATATGCAACAATCAGGAAAGAAATACAAGAATGCTATTTTCTAATAAGAATAACTACTTATAAACTAAAAATTAACAGAGAGGGAGAAGATATATACCATTAAGTTAGCCTCAAACTGCAGGATGGAACTTCAATAGCAGTTCTCTGAATTTTTTGTATACATATACAACTCAAACATTTGATTCCCAGAAAATTCTTTGGGTGCTTATAGTACTTTTGTCAACCACCTTAGAAGAGAAAGAAGATATTCTTTGAAGTCATAGTAAAGGAATTTAGAAAAAGAATTCTATCTCATTAAGATTACAAAACCATATAAAAGATTTCAAATTGTCTATTAGCTAACAATCCATGAAGTAGTTTCCCACAAATTCCAGCTCACGGTGTAAAGTACCTTCCTCGCCAGAGAAGAAATCATCCATTTTGCTGGCTAGTTTCATTCAAATACATCAAGCCACATTCCTGCATGAAGATGTGGTTAATAAGATTACAGAGACCATCTAGTGTTCACTCAGTGCTTACCTCAGAACTCAAAGACTATCAAGTATTACTTCTTTTATTTAATTCATGTCATGATTCAAAAACTCTAAGGATGAACTTGCAGATAAGACTATTGTTTCTCTGACATTGAGAGTCTATGTCTTCTTTACACTTAATATCCAGCATTATTTCCAGAGCTTGACGTATCACAAATGTACACTGATTACAAGAGAACAGAACTTCAATAAGCAACGTAGCCTAGAGATGAATCTTCTAGCTTTGGCTACAGAAGCAGGAAATTTTAATTTCCTGAGATGAATCTTGTAGTCATCTTGAATCCATTAAAATAGCTAAACAAGTACATAAAAGTGGTATTATTTGTACCTTGATACACAAAGAGACAAGATGACTTCAAAGGTTTTTAGTGGGAATTATCCTACAAGGCCTCAAGACAGGGAGGTTTTTCTACAATACAACATGATCTTCTTACCTTTTAAAAGAGATTTATTTGCCCAATAAATATTTATCATTACAAACCAGAGACTGTGCTAATTATTACAGATAAAAGTAAAATAAGCCATGATCTGTGTCTTCATGTGGTTTATAGTTTAATAGGAAAGACAGACCAGTAATATAAGATAATAAAATAGGTGAAGGGGCATTGAGAGAAGGAAGAGATAATAGGGGAGCTTCCCTACAGATGACACCTAAGCAAGAGAGGGCACACAGGGAATGCAAAGCAAAGAAGGGAACATTTTGGATAGAAGAATTAGCATAAATGAAGAGTCAAAATCATAAGAAGTTAGGAAAGAGCAAAAAATTCAGTTCTGATGAAAAACAGAGTAATGACATTTAAATCTAAAGAGATTATCAAGAACCATCACAATAATCTTACATGAGAAGTTCAGGAATTTGAATGTTGCCTAAAGGTCATGTGAGTGCCAATGTACAGTTTTTAAACAGCAGAGGAACATCATCCAATTAGTGAATTCACTCTGGCAGCAATTTGGAGTATGGGTAGCAGGGGGTCCAGATGAAAAATTATGAAAATCTGAACACGGTTGTGGCTGTTGTTGTTGGGAGAGGTGGATGGATTTAAGAGACAGCAAAGTGGCAGAATCAATAGTATTTGGCAATAAATTTACAAAGTGGAAACTTTGAGAAATAAGGGTTGATGCCTTATCTTACAGTGTTTGAAAAATGTAGGAGTATTCAGGCCTGATGAAGTATATTCAGATCATACTACCAGGGCCACAGAGCAGCCTGAACCTGACTCCCACAATGTGGGAAAATCAGGAGGACCTATGTGATACACTAAGGAATCATTAAATTCTTATAGTAAAGGCTTGTATGTAATCCCTGTTTTTTATAAAACTCTCTTGGACCTCATATTCACCATCTTATCTCTTTATTTGAATTTCTAGAACTGAACCGATACATCATTGCTTCTGTTTATTCACAACTGGTTTCAAATAAATTGCTCTAGTAAAACAATTCTTACTTTTGCGTCAATGTTCTCATATTTATCTTTTTCAAAACATTAATTACAGGTTAGTAAAAGCAGCATGGATTCCCTTCCATGATATGACTAGAAAAATTAATTCTTCCTAATTCCCACAAGATCAGTTCTGTCCCTACACCCCATGTGACAGTAACTTCACAAAATTCTTCGTGCACTCCTTCCAATAACAAACAGCGTGAAGAGTCTGAAAAAAAAATCCTGGACTGTACTTTGAAAGCTATTGCAGGGGCTGGAGCCATGGCTCAGCAGTTGTGGCGCTTGCCCGGCATGCGTGATTTCGTGAGTTCGAAACCCAGCCCACATACATAACGAAGTTTTAGAGCAATGAAAGCCACATGAAGAACTAAATGAAAAATTGTTTCTGTCTCTCTCTCTCTCCCTATCTCTTAAAAAAAAAAAGAAAAGAAAAGCTATTGCAAAAGTCTTAATGACAAAATATTGTGTCAAAAATATAAAAAATTCTTATGTAATAGCTCTGTCTTATGATAACGGGAAAATATTAAGCAATAAAATCAAGGATTGTCAAATGAATCTTATTGAGAAAGGCAAACATACAAACACTGATGTTAAACACATGCACTTTTTATTTTCCATGATTTACAGATCCATATGACCAACAGTCTGTAAATGTTTTAAAGGAGCTTTTACTATTTCTTATATTTCCATAACTTTTTTGACAGAGTTGCTTCCATTATTCTCCAAGTTCAGTACAGAATTCCAACATATAAATAAGTACCAATTTCATTTTATAAACTCTGAATTCAGATTCTAATCTGCTATGGTTTGGATAAGTGCCTCCCCAAAGACCCATGTGTTCAAGGCTTCACAGCCTGTAGTGCTACTGGGAGGTGGTGGGACTTTTAAGAGGTTGGGCCTAGCAGGAGGAAGTTAGGTTATTGGGGATAAGCCTTTAAAGGGAATACTGGGACTCTAGCATCTTCCTGCCTTTCTTTGCTTCCTGGGTGCAACAAGGTCAGTAGCTTCCTCCACTACCTGGACCTGCCACAATGTACTGCCCCATTACAAAGCCCCCAAACAATGGGCCAGTCAAGAATGTACATAAACTTCCAAATTGTGAGCCAAATAAACCTTGTCTCTTTTTAAGCCAACTATCTCAGGTATTTTTGTCACAGTCAGAGAAAACTACAATAATCCTAGTTCCATCGTTTACCATTTTCATGGTTTTTTTTTAATTCAATAAACATGGTCTTACAATTAGGAAGGGTTCATCATCAAACAATCAAGAATAGCAGTGTAATAACAGAACAAGCCAATACTGGTCTCAGACCATGGTTTCCCCCTTTTGGGTTCCACTCTATTACATTGGTCTTCCATTCTGTTTTGGTACCAATACCATGCTCCTTTTGTCACTATAGCCTTTTAGTATAATTTCAGGTCAGGAATTGAGATGCCTCCTGCCTCCTCTTTGCTGAGTAATGTTTTGGCTATTCTGGGTCTTCTGTTATCCCAGACATATTTGAGTAATGCTTTTTCTATATCCGTGAAGAATGACATTAGTATCTTGATGGGAATTGCATTAAATCTGTATAAGGCTTTGGGTAAAATGGCCATTTTGATGATATTGACTCTACCTAACCATGAACATGGAATATTTTTCCATCTACTCAGATCTTTTATAATTTCTTTTTGTAAAGTTCAATAATTTCCATCATATAGGTCCTTGACATCCTTTGTGAGATTCATGCCCAAGTATTTTATTTTTTTGGAGGAGATTAGGACAAACTTCCTAATTTCTTCTTTAGCATCCTTGTTGCTGGAGTATAGGAAAGCTAATGATTTATTGGTATTAATCTTATAACCAGCCACTTTGCTGAAGTCGTTTATAAGCTCCAGAAGTCTCCTGGTTGAGCTTATAGGGTCTACTAGGTAGAGGCTGATGTCATCTGCAAATAGAGACAACTTGACTTCTTCTCCTATTCGAATTCCTTTGATTTCCTTCTCTTGTCTGATGGCTCTGACAAGAGTTTCAAGGACTATATTGAGTAACAATGGTGAAAGTGGACAGCCTTGTTTTGTTCCTGAATTAAGAGGAAATGCTTTCAGTCTTTAGCCATTGAGTATAATGTTTGCTATGGGTCTGTCATAGATGGATCTTACATAGTTAAAGTATCTTCCCTTGACCACTATCCTATCCAAGGTTTTGAGAGTAAAAGGATGCTGAATTTTATCAATGGCCTTTTCTGTGTCGATTGAGATGATTATATGATTTTTATTTTTAATTCTATTTAAGTGGTGAATTACATTTATTGATTTGTGAATGTTGAACCAGCCCTGTTTTCCTGGAATGAAGCCCACTTGATCATGATGTATTATCTTTTTTAATGCACTTTTGGATCCGATTAGCTAGAATTTTATTAAGGATTTTTGCATCTATGATCAATCAGGGAAACTGTTCTATAGTTTTCTTGATGAGTCTTTGTTAGATTTTGGTATGAGAGTTATATTTGCTTCATAAAAAGTGTTTGGTAGTGCTCCAACCCTATCAATTTCATCAAAAAGCTTGAAGAGGATTGGTGTTAATTCTTCTGAGAGCATTTGGTAGAATTCTGCTGTGAATCCATCAGGTCCAGGACTTTCCTTTTTTGGAAGGGCTTTGATTGCTGCTTCAATTTCAGAACCTGAGATAGGTTGGTTTAGATTTTCAATGTTAATCTGGGGGTACTGTATGTGGCTAAGTATCTATTCATATCTTCCAGATTATCAAACTTGGCAGAGTATAAATTTTCAAAATAAGATCTGATAATCTCCTGGATTTTGGTTGAGTCTGTGGTGACATCTCCATTTTCATCTTTGATTTTATTGATTTGCTTCATTTCAATCTTCTTTTTGGTGAGGTTGGCAAGGGGTCTGTCAATCTTATTTATTTTTTCAAAGAACCAACTCTTTGTTTTATTGATACTTTGTATTGTTTTTTTGTTCTCAATTTCATTGATTTTAGTTCTGGGCTCTTTCCAAATTTTCGATGTATGCATTCAGCACTATAAATTTACCTCTTATGTATGCTTTCATACTATTCTAGAGGTTTCAATATGTCGTTTCATCATTCTCATTCATTTCCAAGAATTTCGTGATTTCTGATCTCATTTGGTCTTTTAGCCATTCTTCATTTAAAAGGGCATTATTCAATTTCCAAGTATTAGAGTAGCTTCTGTTTTTGTCTGTTTGTTTTTGTTGTTGATTGCTAAGACAATGGCATTGTGATCTGACAGGATACATGGGACTATATCCACTTTCTTGAATTTGTTAAGGTTAGCTCTGTGGATTAGGATGTGGTCTATTTTTGAGAAGGATCAGTGAGCTGCTAAGAAGAAGGTAAATTCAGCTGATTTAGGATGGAATATTCTGTAGATGTCTGTTAAACCCAATTGATTAATAGAGATGTTCAGATTGGAGATATCTTTGTTGATTTTTTGTTTCGATGATCTGTCCAATGTTGATAATGGTGTATTGAAGTCCCCCAGTATTACTGTGTTAAGATCAATGAGGGGTTTAATATCCTTGAGTATTTTTTCCATGTATTTGGGGGAATTGTGATTGGGGGCATAAATGTTAA
This sequence comes from Aplodontia rufa, assembly GCA_004027875.1. Lineage (NCBI taxonomy): Eukaryota > Metazoa > Chordata > Mammalia > Rodentia > Aplodontiidae > Aplodontia > Aplodontia rufa. The sequence continues at coordinate 20,222 of PVKS010027385.1, forward strand.
TTATCGTTAAGTCTTCTTGGTGAATTGTCCCTTTTAGTATGATGTAGTGTCCATCTTTGTCCTTTCTAGTAGTTTTGGATCAAAGTAAACTTTATCAGATATTAGGATCACCACGCCAGCTTGCTTTTTTGGGCCACAGGCCTGGTAGACATTTTGCCAACCTTTCACCTTCAGTCTGTGTTTATTTTTGAGTGTGAGGTGTGTCTCTTGCAGACAACATATTGTTGGTTTTTTGATCCAGGAAGCCAATCTGTGTCTTTTAATTGGGGCACTGAGACCATTCACATTCAGAGTTAGGATAGATATGGGAATCTGAGTCCCAGACTTTGTGATTGTTGCTGTGTTGTGCACCATCTTGGGTTTCTATTGGAGTGTATTATGATTGTAGACACTCTATTGTTTAAGGGTTTAGAGAATTATTAGCATGTTCTTCTGAATGAAGAATGTGCTTGAGAATATTCTATAATGCAGGGTTTGTGTTTGTGTATCTTGTAGGCTGAATTTATCATTGAAGTATTTAATTTCTCCATCAGATTGAAAGCTGAATTTTGCAGGGTATGTTAACTTTGGCTGGAAATTGTTCTCTTTCAGGATCTGAAAAATATTGTTTCAAGCTCTTCTGGCCTTCATTGTCTGGTCTGAAAAATCCATACTGATTCTAATTGGTCTGCCTCTAAACGTGACTTGGGGCTTCTCTCTTGCTGCTTTTAGAATTCTTTCTTTAGCTTCTTGTTAATCATTTTATATATGATATGTCTTGGTGAATTTCTCATTTGGTTAGGTTTGTTTGGTTTTCTATAGGCATCTTGGATTTGGTAATCTGGATCAATCCTGATATGAGGAAAGTTTTCCCTGATTATTTCATTTAATATGTTCTTAACGCCTCCTGTTTGTTGTTCGATATTTTCTTCCAGTCCAAATACTCTCAGGTTGTTTCTTCTCATCTCATCAAATATTACTTGGATGTTCTGGTCATGCACAATAAGTTTCATTTCTTGTCTGTCCTCCTTGAACTTGACATTGCTCAACCTGTCTTCATTATCTGATGTTCGTTCTTCGAGGGCTGAGGTTCTATTTTCTGTTGAGTTCACTCTGGTGTTAGTATCCTCTAGTGAGGATTTGATTTGGTTGACAGTATTTATCAATTCTGATAGCTCTGCTACATCTCTCTTCAGGATGTCTAACTCTTTATAAATATGATCTTTCATTTCATGGAATTGTTCCCTTATTTCCTTATGAAAGTTGTCTCTCATCACCTGAAACTGCTCTCTGATCTCATTCCTTAATTCTTCTTTCAACTCCTTGATTGAGTTACTGATCATAATGCTGACATATTTTTCTTGGTTTTCATCCAGGACCCCTGCCATGGAGTCTTTGGATGGGGGGCTGTGAGGGTGAGGATGGGCTCAATTCACTATAGCTAGATTATGGAACCAACTCAGATGCCCCTCACTCAACGAGTGGATTCAAAAACTTTGGGACATATATACAATGGAATACTACTCGGCCATTAGAGAAGATGATATTATGACTTTTGATATCAGATGGATGGAGATGGAAAGAATTATGCTAAGTGAAGTATCCCAATCTCAGAGACTCAAGGGTTGAATGGTTTCTCTCATCTGTGGAAGCTAGAATACATTGGGAGGCAGTATGTTAGACAGCTAAGCTAATAATAACTTCAAATTGTATGATTCTTATCGCAACAGGGAGATGACTCCCTAGGATACTTGGAGGTGTAAGGTGGGGGACAGGATGGGGGGAGGGCTTAGGACACCTTAGAACACCTAGGAGACTGGAGGGTGGGAATATGGGGGAATCATCTCAGAAGGAGATCTCTGACCTTCACAAGATATCCATTTAACTCAGGGGTTCTTCTGGGGGAAACAGCAACATGGGGAACCTAAGCTGGGCATCCATGATATGGCATTAGCCCTGGATAACTAAATATATATACATTGGTTCTTGAATGTTTGATAATGTTTCCTCCTCAACTGTAACTCTATATCCACCTAATTAAAAAATAGAGAGAGAGAGAGGGACAGTGAGAGAGAGAGAATCAAGAAAATCAGTTTTTTATAGTTTTTCTTATGGCCTGGTCAAGGCCTTCTCTTCCTGGATCAGATTGAAGCCTGTGGCCTTTTCCTGATGCAGTTTTCACAGGCTGCTCTAAAAAGCCAGAGGGAGCTGTGTCCTGGGGCTCCGAATGGCAACCTGGCTGGTGACCTGGCAGGCTGAGCAGCCTGTTCCACTGGGCACCTCAGTGGGCCACTTCCCAGCGCAGCTCTCACCCCCTGAAGTGTGTGAGCTTGGCAGATATCTACCTGCAAATGCGCTCACCTGATGCTCTGGATGCTCTGTTTTTATAAAACATGGAATCCCAGCAGCGATGGGGTCTGTGACTCTGTTCAGCTCCACAGCCGCCCCCGCAGCTGCCCTCAGTCCCGCTTCTGTGGCTGGTCCACTACACGCAGAATGTAACAGAGCCGACCTCCATTCCTGGCGGGATGGATAAAGTCCCTTTATCTCTCCTTGCTCTAACGGCCACTCAGGAATCGGCTCCTCAGAAAAGCTTCACAAACTAGCACTAGGAGTTCATATATATATATATATATATATATATACATACATATATATATATATATATATTCCCCAGAATGCACCTTGGAAAACTGAAGATAAACTGGGATTTTCCCATCCAGACTCGGAGCTACAGAAAAAGCCACCTCCCTTCGGCTCACCATCTTCCTCTCCCCGAATTCACCACTTTCATTGTTTTGAGAAACTTCATGACTTCTCTAGGTTGTAGTTTTATCATGGAATTTAAGTTTTCCTCAAATTCTAAAGTACTATGATTGATCTAAAATCAAACTGACTCTGTTGTTGATTTTTCAGAGCCTATACTAACCTACAGTGAACTACTGGGGAAATGAATTAGAACAGGACAGGTCTACAGATTTTCATGTGGTTTTGAATGGCTATCATTAAGATGGGTTACATTTTCCCCCTGGAGAGACCCTTAAATCAAAGACAGCCAAAAATCAATAAAGGACTATAAAGAGAAAAATGTAAAATACCTTGCTTGCTCTCTGTGTGCGCACGCTGTGGATTGGACCTATGACCGCATGCATGCTAGTCAAACACTACCATTGAGTTCCAGCTCCAGCCTTACTGTCTGCTTTTAAATCAAGAACAGGAATCAGAACTTTTTATAAAATCAGTATCATTAAGTTTTTAAAATGCATTTAAGTTCCATGTATTACAGGAAGAAATGCCAAAAAGAAAGGATATGAGCAGGAGGCAGATGGAAGTGAGGGAGCCAAGCACAGATATAACGGTACTGCACTTGCCTGGCATGCACAAGGACCCAGGTTCAAAACCCAGCAACACATACACAACATAACTAAGTGTAGGAGAAACAAAGGCTAGATGAAAAAATAAATAAAAAATTATTCTCTCTCTCTCTTTAAAAAAATTCCAGTGGATAATAATGCTATAAAAGAGATACCCTCAGGACACTATAAAAACATAAAGTAAGGGCAAGTAACCAGTAAAAGATGTGAGGAAGGGAAAGTCAGGAAACTCCATAGAGGCATGTGAAATCCCAGGAAAAAATTATGCAAGAATAGATATTGGACCTCATATCTATTTAGTCTATCCAGCCTATCTATAAAGCTTTCATTTTGTATCGTGTATTATTTTATAGATTTTCCTTTTGAACTTTATCCTTTAAAAATTGTTATCACTCTAGTTTTTCATAGTCATAATGAGTACTATTCATATCTCCCAAGATAATTAACTTATTCTCTCTCAACTTAATAAGGATACTTTCAATTCACATCCAGGTCACTCACCAGCAAACTATGTAATGCTAACCTCAGACCTGACTGATGAAGAACACAATGTAATGTTTCCCCCCAAGTCATGTTAACTCTCTGATAACCACCACTTGGATGTTGCCAAGTATCTTAGAACAGGGTAAAAGCATGGATTTCTCCACTTTTAGCTTATAAATAAACATACTTGGCTGAAACAAAATCTAGAGCTTTCCTTTTTGCAAACAATTGATAGTATTATTGCTCTCTGTATTTGATCCATTTTAAACAAAGAAAATATTAAATTAATATAATAAAATTTTTTCTTTCAAAAAAATTTTTTAACTATGGTGACTTAAAAGATTTGGTTTCGCAGAGATACTAATCCTTTTCTCTCTTGCTAGAGGGATATTAAGCTTTTATATACTATTATCACTCATCAAAATCAAGTTGCATGGGGCTAGAGCGATGGCTCAGCGGTTATGGAGCTTGCCAGGCATGCGCAAGCACGTGAGTTCAAACTCCAGAACCACGTACACAACGAAGTCTTGGAGCAACAAAAGCCACGTGAAAAACTAAATAAAACTGTTTCTCTCTTTCTCTCTCTCTCTTTTTTTTTTTTTTAAGAGAGAGGGACAGTGAGAGAGAGAGACAGAAACAATTTTTATTTAGTTTTTCACATGGCTTTCGTTGCTCCAAGACTTCATTGTATTCATGGTGCTGGGGTTTGAACTTTAGTACTCCAGTGCCGGGCAAGCGAAATGACCACTGAGCCACTGCTCCAGCCGCCCCCCAACTTAAAAAAAAAAATCAAGTTGCGCTTCTGTATGTCACCCAAGAAGTTTTACTTTTGCTTAGTTTCAGGAAGAAATTACTTAAACAAAGGCCATGTTGTGAATCTACAATCCCAGAGATGCTGAAGCAGGTGGAGGATGACTTGAGCCAAAAAGTTTGAGGCCAGCCAGTGCAATACAGCAAGACTCCATCTTAAGATTAAAAAACAAAACAAAACACAAAAACTTAAACCCTAAAGTTGATACTGGACAATGAGTTCACAATTACAGAATTTAGTTTTGTTTTTGAAGTATAAATATTTACTATAAAAGAAGGTGCTTCTGTCAATTTACAATAGCTAAATTATGGAACCAACCCAGATGCCCCTCACTGAATGAATGGATTCAAAACCTGTGGTTTATACATACCATGGAGTTCTACTCAGCAATTAGAAACAATGAAATTGCAGCCTTTGAAGGTAAATGGATGGCAATGGAAGAAATCAAACTGAGCAAAGTTAGCCTAACCCAGAGAGTCAAGGGTCGAATGTTTTCACTCATTTGTGGAGGCTGGAGCTAAACCCAGGCCTGTGTGAAAGGTGGTCAACATCATGTGTTAGACCCAGCAAAGGTATAGCAACACATAATCTAGAGCGATCATAGATATGTAATGGAAGGAATGAGGAGGAAGGCAGGTGGAGAGAGAGTGAGGGAGAACAAGGAGGGATCTAGGTGGTAATTCTGGTTTAAGAATATATGCATATCATATTGTTACTTGATATGGATTTATAATTGTACAATAACTCAACTCCTTAATAAAAAAATTAAAGAAAGAAGATGCTGCTTTTTGGTATTTATTAAAAAGAACTAAAATCAGCATACTACAGTGATACAGCCACTTCAATGTTCATAGTAGAAGAATTCACAATAGCTAAAATATGGAACCAGCCCAGATGCCCCTCAATAGATGAATGTATCAAGAAAATGTGTATATATACACAATGGAACTTTACTCAACCACAAAGAAGAATTATGGCATTTGCCGATAAGTGTATGGAAATGGAGACATCATGTTAAGTGAAATAAGCTAGTCTCAGAGAATCAGGGTCAAAGATTCTCTTAAATGTAGAAGCTAGAACAAAATAAGGGAAAGAAGGCATAGGGATGGGTATCATGAACACACAGGGAAGATAAGTGGAGTAGAAGAATAAAAGGGAAGGGGGTGAAGGATGGAAAGGGAAAGAAACATGGAAGGAACTTAACAAAATCATGCCAATGATCCCCAATTTATGATGATGTGGGACATAATCTGTCTTATGACTTGCTCATCATCAATTAATAAGCATCTATATAGAACTATCTTATTTAATATAACAAGTCTATTTGCACATTATGGTTTAGATGTTAAATATCCCACAAAACCTCATGTGTAAGATAATTCAAGATGAAGTAATAGGGTTATAAGAGACTTAACCCAATAAGTGAATTGATGACCCAACAGGGATGAACTGAGTAGTAACTGCAGGTTGGTAGGGTGTGGCAGGAGGAGGTGGGTCACTGAGAGCATGCCTTTGGGGTTTATATTTAGAGTGTATGCATTCTCTCTCTCTGGTAGGGTGTAGCACGAGGAGGGGAGTCACGGGGGGGGGATGCCTTTATGCCTTTGCAGTTTATATTTAGTATGCAATGTTCTCTGTCTCCAGCCATCTTCCTCCCTCCCCTGCTTTTTCCTGGTGTGATGTCTTGAGCTGATTCCCTCCTCCACTGCACTCTTCCACCATGAGGTTCCCTAAAGAATGGAGGTTCCTATGGATGCAAAAATCCTTAATAAAATTTTAGCTAATTGGATACAAAAGCATAGTAAAAAGATAATCCATTACGACCAAGTGGGCTTCATTCCAGGGAAACAAGGCTGGTTCAAATATATGCAAATCAATAAATGTAATTCACCGTATAAACAGAATTAAAAACAAAAACCATATAATCATCTCAATTGATGCAGAGAAAGCATTTGATAAAATTCAACACCATTTTATGCTCAAAACTCTGGAAAAGATAGGGATCAAAGGAAGATACTTTAACTATGTAAGAACCATCTATGACAAACCCATAGCCAACATTATCCTCAATGGAGAAAAACTGAAAGCATTTCCACTGAAGTCAGGTACGAGACAAGGCTGTCCATTATCCCCACTCTTGTTCAATATAGTCCTTGAAACCCTTGCCAGAGCTATCAGGCAAGACAAGGAAATCAAAGGTATTCGTGTGGAAAAAGAGGAAGTTAAGTTATCTCTATTTGCAGACGACATGATTTTATACCTAGAAGACCCAATAACATCGGCCAGAAAACTCCTAGACCTTATAGGTGACTTTAGCAAGGTAAGCGGATACAAGATCAATTCCAGCAAATCACTAGCATTTCTTCACACCAACAACAAAGCCGCAGAAGAAATCAGAAAATCTCTCCCATTTACCATCAATTCCAAAAGAATGAAATACTTGGGTATTAACCTTACAAAGGATATTAAAGACCTATTCAAAGAAAATTATCAAACACTAAAAAAAGAGATTACAGAAGACCTGAGCAGATGGAAAAACATTCCATGCTCGTGGTTAGGCAGAATCAACATAATAAAGACGGCCATTCTACCCAAAGTCCTTTACAGATTTAATGCAATCCCCATCAAGATACCTGTGGCATTTTTCAGAGATATAGATAAAGCAATTCTCAAGTTCATATGGAACAACAGGAGACCCAGACTAGCCAAAACACTACTCTATAGAAAGGAAGAAATAGGGGGCATCTCAATCCCTGACCTGAAATTATATTACAGAGCTGTAGTAGCAAAAACAGCATGGTATT
>PVKS010027386.1:0-27573 GCA_004027875.1 Aplodontia rufa
CAGAAGAAATCTCGAAGAAAGATTCCAACAGAAGCAGGCAGACGTTAGCAATATTACTTAACTAAAAATGAAGAAGGAACCGTAAGGTTTAGAGACAAATGATATTTGAGGCATCCAAGGTCCAAAGCTAACATCAAACTCTTCTCTGTCCTCTGGAACTCAGAGTCCACTTCTTCCCCAAGACTCACAGTGAGGAGCTCTCAGAAACATCCTTCACTGGAGACCAGAAGGAAAAAAAGCAAGTACTGAACTTCTGTTCTCCGTTACATAGGAAAAACGCTTAATGAAGCTTCTCCAATTGGTTTTTCATTTTGTTTTTTGGTTTTCTCTTTAAGAAGTAGAAAATGCAATCTCATATTGCGGATCTAGATTTCAACTGCAGAGCAATGTATCTGTTCTGAATTTCCTAAGTCCTGGTAGAAACATTAAGAATCCTAGAAACTCATCTGGAATATTCACTACTTTATATCCCCTTTGACATTTTATTCCATGGTTATTCCCATTTTGTGTAATCATTTAAAGTAACAATAATAACATTTATCATTCCATAAACTTACATTCAACTTAGAGACAATCAGCCATAGAAGATCCTAAAATAAACTCCCCCTGCAATTAAGTTTTTATTTTTACAGCAATCTGTCAAAAAGTGGTGCTGAAATCCATGTGGTACTTGGTAGGACTCAGATCAGTCCAAAACAGCTCTTCAGGCCTGAGAGCTGAGAAAGTTACAACTTGAATTGAGCAGGAGCAAGCAGCCAATTTCACTTACTTGAACTCTGAATCTGTACTTTTAGTCATCTACATTCTCTTGAAATTTAACTAACTAAAATTCCTAAGCATACTCGGGCGCAGTGGCACATGCTTATTATCCCAGCAGCTCTGGAGACTGAGGTAAGGATCACAAGTTCAAAGACATTTAGCAAGGCCTCAAGCAATTTAGCGAGACCCCAAGTCAAATTAAAAAAAAAAAAAAAAAAAGTCTGGGGATGTGACTCAGGTTTTAAGTGCCCCTGGGTTCAATCCTTTGTAACAAAAAAAAAAAAAAAATCCCGAGCATAAGAACCTAAAATGTTTAATTATGTTTTTCCTAACATTAATTTATACACACTTTTTCATTCTAGTATTTTTAAAACAAATTAAGGATCCTTATTTAGTGACAATTCTGTTTGTTCTATCTTTTTCTTTCAAGACTAGGGCTGGAGCGGTGGCTCAGCGGTTGTGGCGCTTGCCTGGCATGCGCAAGTATGAGAGTTCAAACCCCAGCACCATGGACACAACGAAGTCTCAGAGCAATGAAAGCAATGTGAAAAACTAAATAAAAATTGATTCTCTCTGTCTCTCTCTCTCTCTCTCACTGTCCCCTCTTTCTTTAAAAAAAAAAAGGGGGGGGTACGAGACTATAATTTTTCTTTAAAAAAAAAGTAGGGGAGGTAAGGGATGGGCATCCTCACAGAGTGAAAACACTAAAAAATACTTTTGGAAGATGGTATGGAATAACAGTAGACAAATTCTCTAAATAGAAAGTTTCAGTTTACTATTTTTACCCTCTTATTCACTGGAAAATATCCTCTTATTCCCTGGAAAAAAAACTCCCATGAATAAGTGTTTGTTCATCAAACAGATAAACAAAAGAATCCACAATTTATAATGTAAGAATGATGACAAATTAAAATGTCATCATGTATACTCCCTGTGGCATTTTTTTTATCTAACAGTGAAGTTCTCTGTCTCTGTTAAGTCTCAAAGCAAAATTAAGTCTAGATGGTCCTCTAATAAATTATGATATGTCTGAGGATATAGGAAAACTGTCATCTATGCTGGAATTGATGAAACACTATGAACAATGAGAAAAATTTATTTTATGAACTTCCTATAACTGCTGGAATTAAGTCACACTTGAAAATCACCCAAAAAATCTAAAAAATTACCAGATCAATAACTGAGCATAAATTCTAATTTTCTCTATTATTTTGCTAATTTTAAAAGTTAATTAATACTATATTGCTGGGCATCAATAGAGATACTTTGAAGCACTTAGGAAAGTACCTGATATATAGTAGACTTGAAACACACACTGTTAGAAATGAATGATGAAAAAGATGCTTCTGGCTTTTCTTTATCATTTGCCTCCATGTCAATCAAAGTCATATTTCCTGTTACCATAATATAATGCCTGAAATTTTTAAATATTCTACCTGATTTTATCCATTGTCCTTACCATAAAATAATCCAAAACTTTTATTTTAGCCACTGTGATTTACTCAGACATAATAAATATCTATTCAACATTGGCCATGCAGCAAGTACAACAGATATAACAGACAGTCCCCGACCCCCAAAGACCTTACAAAATATAAGGGACAGGGGCTGGAGTGGGGACTCGGTGGTTACAGCACTTGCCCTGCATGCGCAAATACACAGGTTCAAACCCCAGTACCACATACACAACTAAGTGTCAGAGCAACGAAATCCATGTGAAAAACTAAATAAAACTGATCTCTCTGTGTCTCCCCACCCTCCCCCATGTCTTTCTCTTAAAAAAAAAAAAAACAAGGGACAGCAAGTATATTATTAGGTATAAGACAAGGGAATATAAAATTGGTAACTAAAGGGTGAATTTTTAAAAGGGAGACATCATATTTAACTGGGAGCTAAACAAAAGTGTCATGAAAGAGGTGACATTTGAGATAAAATGTGAAAAAAAAAACTGTGACAGATGACGTTAGAGAAATAGGATATTCCAAACAAGGAAAACACAATGTATGCTTTCATTTCTATTCAGAAAACTATGAATAGTCAAATGTTTCTGGAACAAAGGGTCAGTGTAAGTATGAAGTAGAAGAGTAGCTTAAAACATGCTGTTCAGTGGGGGCTGTGGAGTCGATGCTCACTTTAGTAGGTTAAAGGACAGGCATTTAAGGTTTGTGCCAGTCAGGGTCTAAGCAAAGAGCATATTCAAATAGGATGAAAAGGCAGAACTGGAGAAGAGGCTACTTCCTCACCAAGCATGGACAGAGTGAGAGACACCAGCAAGAGACAGTAAGCCACATCCTGCCACAGTAACACCAAGAAGGGATACCACCACAAGTCCTGAGGTAGAAAAGGGAAGGAGACACTACTGGAACCTGCAGAGCGAAGCCAGAGCTATAGCAAGGTGGCTGAGTGAAATAAGGCCTTGTGTAGGGGAGCACAGCCAAGCCAGGAGAAAACCAAGGGAGTACATATCCAAACCCACTGTTCACTTGCCCCTGCCAGTGTCTTTCTAGAGCCCACTCCTGGCTGTAGCCAACTGGAAGCCAGAAGGCAAGGATGTAGTTCAACCAGTCTCCTCCTGGGCGCAGAACAGATCAGAGAAAGCCAGAGAGTAGCCCTGGAGGGGAAACAGGAAAATAGTCAGCACAGACTTGTAAGCAAAAAAGAAACGTATCTTTCCTGAGGAAATGTAAACCCAACAGGAAAGGATAGGATCAAGAGAAGAGTAGATGATAAAACTATTTAAGAAGACAGTAGAAACAATACCTAAATTATGGAATCAAACCAAATGTCCATCAATGTATGAATGGATCCAAACACTGTGATACACACACACACACACACACACACACACACACAATGGAGTTCTACTCAGCCATTGAAAAGAATGAATTAATGGTCTTTGTAGGTAAATGGATGGAAATGGAAAAAATTATGCTTAGTGAAATTAGCCAAACTCAGAGACTCAAAGATCCAATGTTTTCTCTCATATGTGGTAGACAGAGTAAATCAAAACATAGGGTGAAAGATAGTCAAGTGTGTACAATAGACCCATCAAACTCGGAGCAACACATGATCTGGAGGAAGTCTACTTGAGAAAAGTGGGGGAGGGAGATGGGGAGGCTGGGGAGGGATAAGGGTGTGAATAAATACTGTACGGCATACTTTACTAACTGAGGTCCTCAGTAATACTCAAGCAGGCATTACAAAGTAGAAAACTGCAAGAGGAGTTCAGTGGAAACAAGAGACTGGAGAGGGGGTGAGGGGAAACATCGGATATAGATCGGGTTCAAATTACACTGTCATCATACGTGCACGTATGAATCTTAACAACAAATGTCTTCATTATGTAAGATTGTAATCTACCAATAAAAAAATTTTTTTTAAAAAAAGACTGCAACAGAGGGGCTGGAGCGGTGGCTCAGCGGTTCTGGCACTTGCCTGGCATGTGCAAGGATAAAACTTCAAACCCTAGCACCATGTACTCAACAAAGTGTCAGAGTAATAAAAATCACACGAAAAACTAAATAAAATTGATCCTTTCTTTCTCCCTCTCACTGTCCCTCTCTCTCTTTAATATAATATATACATATATTATATATAAAATAGAAATGCTAGGCACTGTGGCACATGCAACTCAGAAGACTGAGGCAGGAGGATCACAAGTTCAAAGCCAGCCTCAGTAACTCAGCAAGACCCTGTCTCAAACTAAAATATAAAAAGAGCTGGGAAAGTGGCTCAGTGGTTGAGCACTGCTGGAATCCCCAGGAAAAAAAAAATTATAATGGAAATGACCAATAAAGAAAGTTAGAAACAGAACCATAACCATGGGAAAAGAAGTGAAAAATGCATCACAAGAAATAATAGAGATAAATTTGAAGGATTCTGAAGCATTAGATGCAGAAATAGAAGACCTACAGGTGCAAAATTTTGAATCTTGATTCCTGGGATAACAAGGCCATCATTAGAAACATAAACATTAAGTGCTGGATTCTAGAATAAAACATTTTAAGCACAAATATTAAGAGGGGATTCTAGAATAAACCGTATAGAGTGACTAAGTCCTAAAGGATAGAACTAGTGAATTATGTCCTAGAAGTCCAACATAATCCAAAGGTCACAGCAGCAAGCACAGCAACAGAAAGAATCCAAATCACCTTCAGGTATACTTTCATCCATATAACCATCCTGAAACTTCTACCTTAAGAAACAATAGTGTGAACCCTCTCCCCCAAAAAGATATTATTCAAAATACACGCAAGTGGGTGAGTCATAGAGGAGGACAAGTTACAGGTGTCAAGCTCATTCCAACATAGAATGACTGTGGTAACTGTGGTTACAGAAGGAGAAGATGTGGTGATGATAAAAGAACAATCAACCTACGGTGAACTTTATTTATCTCTATTTTTAGATATTGTCTAAATATTCTGTTTCATTCCAAAATCTTTCCATTTGTTTCATACATATTCATGAAATTTTCCAGGATTGTTGTGGAATACCAAAAAGGTTGCTGAATTATGGGAAAAAACAGAAATGTTGTGCTTGAATTAGAAATACATCTTCACTATAACTGAAACTAAATGGTTCCTGCGATTAATGTGTGTGATATATCAAGGATTTTAATCAGGTCAATTATCTCATAAGCTGTACATTAATGATGCTAACATTGGTAATGGGGAGAAAGTACAAAAGGAAATGGTATTCAATTTGGGCTGACAGATATTTCTTTGTTCTCAATCTTCAAAATACTAGGAATAACACATTTTCCACATTCCATTTCCTAAGAATTTAATATGCAAACCTTTAATAAAGTATTCTGGATATCCTCCAAATTTCTAGGAAGAATTATGGGAATAAGCATCCAACCAGATTGTGCTTCAGTCCCTAATGTGCCACTCAAAAGGTGTCCTTTTAAGTAGGAAGCATTAGAAAACTGCCGTTTCTTTTTATCTCACTCACTTCTCCAAGACTGTAAGATTATTTGCAGCTCATGAAATAGAGCAGTAATCTAATTTCTTTGGCCCACAATTTCCTCATCAGTAAAATAAAGGCCATTGTAAAAATTAAGAAACATTATGTTTCACTAACGCCTTGTACATAATAAGCATTCGATATATTTTAGCTATACTATATATCATGTATTATATTGCATAAATCTTATTTATTTCTCAAGACTCCTGCATTCTTATCCAGCTTTCTCAACAAAACCATCACACGTAGTCTTTAACGATCTACACTTGATAATTCCTTCCTATTTAATGACATTACAATCTGTGTCACCTACTTGAAAATGTAATTACATTCTATCTCATAACTCACACCCTACTTTTTCCATGTTCTTTGAGGAGGATATGGTCTGCCGTCAGGGTCAAACAGGAGAACTATATGTGGCAATCCAATAGTCTCTGCTCTAGTATTATTTTTGCATTCTATACTTTGATTAGAAGGCCAAACCCCACCCAACTTGCTTAACCAATGAGCAGATTTTCCTTCTTGGTTCAGGGCCCAGTTGAGTGGGGAGGGGGGCAAGGGGGGATGGGTAAGGGTGGGAAATTAGGGTGGGCTCTAGGGTGTAAATCTAATTTTAAGAACATATACATATCATATTGTTTCACTGGAAGCATTTTTGATTATACAAAACTAAAGTTCTTAATTAAAAAAATGTATACATCACCTCATATCAAAATATGTTACCTAGCAATGCCAATTCAAGATATCCTTGGTTTCTAAATGCTATTTTCCATGCCCTGTCCTCCATATTGCACATCTCTTAATAACGATGGCCTGCGATTTCACTGTCATGACCTCTGGGCATGACATAGTTAACTAGCTCCCCAGCTTGTGTGAGGCCAGGCCTACAGTCTGACAACAGACTGTGACAAAGGATTGAAATTATGCAGAGCAAATAACAAAGTTTATACTCCATCAAAATGAGGAGTCTTTGAGGACTATAAAAAGGGAAGTGACATGGTAAGATTTATCTTTTAGAAGACTGTCCTGAGTACTGTGCTAAGGCATCTGGACAGTATCTTTCTATTGCAAACATCAAAATAGCTGTGAAGGAAGGAAAAACCTTAGAGCAGGAAGGCCTGAAGAGGCTGAGAGAAAAGGGCCTGGGGTAGGAAGTGATTGTGTAGGTGGAGAGAAATGGAAGGAAAGTGTCACTGAGGTGGAATCAACAGAGTTTGATGCCAATTTATATTATGGGGAGGAAAACGAAGACTAAGTCAGTTATTCAAGGTCGAACATCACATGCGTGTGTGTCTCACCTGGTCAACTTGATTGTGTATTCTTTTTTTTTTTTTTTTGGTTTGTTGTTGCTCTTGGTACCAGGAATGTTAACCACCGAGCCACGACCCCAGCCCTTTTTTTTTTTTTTTTTTTTTTTTTTTTGAGTCAGGGTCTGTTAAGTTGCTGAGGGCTTTACTAAGTTTCTGAGGCTGGCTTTGAACTTGCAATCCTCCTGCTAAATTTAGCCTCCTGTGCCGCTAGGATTACAGGCATGCACCACTGCACTGAGCTTGGTTATGTATTTCTTGATAGCATAAACCCTTCTCAAATATGCTTATGTACACTTTACTGCCCATTAACTATGTGCTCAACTAGTCAACAAAGAATAAATAAATCTTCCGTATTATCTGTCATAGGCCTTGTCTACAAGGAATTCTCATGGAACCCTCGAACCTAAACTGTTAGTTAATTTTAGCCAAATTTTTTTCTTGGTACACTTATTTGTTTTTTAAAGAGAGAGAGGGACAGAGAAAGAATCAATTTTTCATTTAGTTTTCTATGTGACTTTCATTGCTGCAAGATTTCATTGTGTATGTGGTGCTGGGGTTTGAACTTGCATCCTAAGGGATGCCAGGCAAGTGCTATAACCACTGAACAACCGATCCAGCCCTTCCAAGTACACTTATTAAGCAACACCGAAAAAAAATGTACAAATGCCTGAAAACTAGAAAATCAATTTATTCATCATTTTAGAAGGTGATAGACTGACTTGATCCTTTTCTGTGTTATTAATAATCATTAGAATCATCTTAGGCAATAACTAAACTTATCTAATTTAAGCAAAACTTAGATTATCTTATTTAAAATTTCTGGCTCTGGGCTGGAGTGGGGGCTCAGCAGTTTCGGCACTTGCCTGGCAAGCACTAGGACCTGGGTTCAAACCCCAGCACCACATACACAACAAAGTGTTGAAGCAATGATAGGCCATGTGAAAAACTAAATAAAGTTTCTCTCTTTCTCTGTCTCACTGTCCCTCTCTCGTTAAAAAAATAAAATAAAATAAATAAATAAAAGATTTCTAGCCCTGGTTCTTAATCTTTACTGCACATGAAAATCACCTGGAGAATTTTTTTCTTTAAGAGAGGGACAGAGAGAAAAAGAGAATTAAGTTTATTTCGTTTTTCATGTCACTTTCATTGTTCTGACACTTTGTTGTGTATGTGTTGCTGGGGTTCAAACCCACATTCTTGTGCATGCCAGACAAGCACCATAACCACTGAGCCACCACTCCAGCCCCACCTGGAGAATTTTTTAAATTATAGATTACTATACTAACAGTTTTCAATTCAGTTGTTAGCATAAGGCCCAAGAAATCACTTGAAGACCCACTGCCTTGGAACAAAGTTTCCAAAATATTGGGTGATTATAAAAGTCCCAGGCCCTTCCTCTAATCTACTGAATCAGGATTATGATGCACTGTGCAAGAGAGGTACATAGGAATATGTATATTTTAAGTGCTTCATGTAGCTTTTATAATCAGCCAAGGTTGGTGAACACTGCCTTAAAGCAATCTATGAGGTGAGTGCTGTTATTTTTCTTACTTTATAAAGATACAAAGACTTAACAGCAATCTTTAGTTCTAATAAATGTTCTTAAGCCTTCCACTACAGGGATTATGTCATGCTTCATACTCAAATACAAAATATTTCTAATATTACGTGCTAAGAGCATCTTGATAATAGAGACTTATTTATCTACTCTCTGTGGAGCGGGGCAAGGTGCATATGAATGAACGGCAAGAACTAAGCGCTGTGAAATGATGACATGCCTACATAAATTTTGAAAAACAAAGCAGTAACAACAAACCAAAAAAATCAGTTCAAACAACTAAGGAGTAAAATCATCATTTCAATAAATTGGCTAGATAACGAAGTCAAAATTCTCAACTCAGTTATTCTTAGTAAGTAGAGAAAAAATAGCTATTACTTTGATGCCAAGAAAAGTATTTTATTATGTGTTTTATAACTGCTTTGATGTTTATAATAAAAAGATATTATCCAGATGTGAAGAACTTCAAAAGTGACTTCTAAATCATTTTACTAGATATTCCAGGATTTTCAGAAAACAAAATACCTCTGTTTGTAGCAATGGTATTACAAAAACAAACTGACCTTAAAATTGTTTCCTCCAAAATGTTCCTCAGTGAGATTAACTTTTCAAATATACAACATTTAAATTATTTCATTGTAAACTTATGTAAGTAATGGCTAACATTTATTAAGTGCCATACATCTGTTCCTATATTTAATCCTTACAACAAACATTACAGGTAGCTAGTATGATTTTCATTATTTACAGATAAGGAAATATAGGCCCAGACAATATCATTTGCCCACAGATTGCATAGCTAGCAAATGGAATTGCTAGGAATTAAAAAAAAAAAAAAAACAAGCCACCTGGGTCTAGAGGACACGTGCTTAGCCACAATGCTTTGCCATTCTCTATGTTGTAAATAAAAATAGATATCCTTGTTTTAGTCTATAAATAAATTTATACCTGCAGTTGGTATTATCTACACTAATAGAGGCAGATACTAGATAAAATGGGGCAACAAGGAAGAAATGATGAATAATGATTTCCCAGAGGAAGAGATGCTTAATTTGGACTGAGTCTAAGCACACCAAGGAACAGGTGGCCAATACAGTTATGGAGAACATGACACTGACTGCCAGCTGTCTTTTTTTTTTTTTTTTTTTTCAGGGCTGAGGACCAAACTGGGGCCTTGCGCATGCTAGGCAAGTGCTCTGCCACCGAGCTAAATCCCCAACCCCCTGCCAGCTGTCTTGAAGAGCAATTATCTAGAGAAAAGCAAATGATGCTTTTGAAAATGTTCTCACTCTATGGCTCAGTATGATGCTTTCCTGGAGAATCTATCAAAGTTTTTTTTTTTCCAAGTAGTTCACTAAGTACAGATTTGGGGTGTTCACTCCCATATTCACCCTTTGAGTTGCAATAATAATAATAACCTCAACACGGGTGAATTTTTACACGAGCAGGGGAAACCTTGCTTATGACACTGGGGGATGAAGGGAAGGGAGCGGGGAACAGGAGAGGGAATAGGAAGGATATCAAGGCAGCTGGAGGGAGAAGCCCAACTAACATGGGGATAAAGTAGGGAGAACTAACATGGGATCCGGGGAAACCCAAAGCGGGGAGACCTTGATATGGCACCAGCCTCGGCTTGCTCTGTCATTATGCATGTGTTCATGATTGTATGGCAACGATTCCTTCCCAAATGTAAGACTATCTTGAACAAATTAAAAACAGAAAAGAAAAAAGAAAAAAAGTGTGAGACCAAATCCTCAGAGAAGCCTGTTTTTCCAGAGCCTCACTTCTGCCAAGCTGTTTCTCAGACTTATTCTGTGAGTGGTGCTCTAAGGAGTTTCTCAGACTGCTCTTCTTCATCCATTCTTCCTCCCTGTTCATCTACTTCTTCATTTTTCTGGCATAAATTTTCATGAAACTTCAGTGAAAAATAGTTATGAGGGAAAGAGACACTTTGCATATCTAAAAATGCACTTGACCTACCCTTTTACTTCCTGGGTGAACTGAGTATAGAATAATTAGTGGAAAGTCATATTCCCTCAAACTTCTGAATGCTCATCAAGGCTGTATTCTAGTGCCTCCTACAATAATTTCTGGAGCATATTTGTCTCCAGACATATATTTGATAAATGTAGTAATGAATGAATGAGGTATATTGAAGGCTTCTTTTTAATTCCCTTCTCTTTTCTGCCATATTTCTATCTTTACTTTTATTTTCTCTCTTTCATTGTTGAAGGACTCACATCTTCAAGTATATAGGGATCCTTCTTTGCCTGTTCCTATTTATGAAAGAGATTCTTTTTTCGTTTTGTTTTCGCTCTTCACAAAAGAGATTCTTTTTTATTTTTTTTAGGAACAACTTTATTTAGTTTTCACATGGCCTTAGTTGCTCCAACTCTGAGTTGTGTACGTGGTGCTGGGGTTTGAACTCGGGTCCTCGTGCTTACCAGACGAGTGCCGAAACCGCTGATCCACTGCTCCAGCCCCACAAAATAGATTCTTAAAGCTGATGGAGATCTCAAACTATGATTTCCTCAACTAGTAGCTCCAGCATCATCTGCCAATTTTTTAAAAACGCAAACTCTCTGCCCTCATTTGTTCAGGTATAATGGGTCACAAACATTAAGTCTGAGATGCAAAAATTGGTTTTACTATACCTTTCCAGTGATTCGAATGCACAAGTTTGAGAACACATCGGTAGGTAAAGTCTGGCAGGCTTTACTTTTGGTCTGTCCGGAAGGAAGGAAGCATTTACACAGGGAGATCTTTCCTATAGGACTAAGGTAGGTAGCCAACTGCTAATGCTACGCTGATGGTGGAGAGCTGGACACAAGGACTCTGGCCTCTGATGTGATGAACAAAGTGACCTTAGATCACCAGAAGTGACAGAAATTTTGAACACGCAGACATTGTTCCAATTACAAAGTCTGGATGTTTGGGTACTAATTCAGTTTCTGGTGTCTTTTTTCTTACACAGGAATGCTTTCCATAAACTCCCATTACCTGAGGTCATTTGAGTATGTCTCTGTTATTGACACCTTCAAGAACCTGAAAGGTACAGTATGAAATAACACTGTATCATGACATTCGCTATGCAAATACTTTGCAACTCAAAAAACTAAGTGTGGCGTAAAAGCTTAGAAAACAACAAAATACTTCCTGTTTTTCACTTTACAAAGGACATTTTGAATTTTCCCTCAAAGACCACTGGGTGGCACCTTCTGCTTTGCTTATAATCACTATTGACCCTTTTCCTTTGAGACAAACTAATGGAGTTCCTCTGGCTTCCTGTGGAACCTCTTCTAGATGTTGCAAAACAGATGGTTATATTTTCATGAGTCATTCAATTTGTTTTGCTTTATTAGTAAAGAGTTGAATAACAGCTTGTCCACCACTCTGTTGTAAGTTGCATCTATTTTTACTTTGTCCAGTGAAAAGTCTGATACCAACTTCCAACCCAACAAAATACAACATAATTGTTTTGGTCTAGTCTAGGAAAAGTAGCTAACCTGCTTGCTCTAAGGATATTTTCCCCCTTCCAACAGAGTCTGATAAAATGAAGTCAAAAATTACAGATGGTTCCTGAAAATCAACACTGCAAGTCTCCTATAGAAAGTAATAACAAGGATTCTTTGAGTTTTCTTTTATTTTATTTTTTAAGAGAGAAAGAATCACTTTTATTTAGCTTTTTACATGGTTTTCGTTGCTCCGACACCTTGCTGTGTATGTGCTGCTGGGATTCAAACCTGAGTCCTCACGCATGCCAGGCAAGAAATGTAACCACTGAGCCACCACTCCAGCCCCAATTCTTTGAGTTTTAAAGGAACTTTGTTCTTACAAGTTATTCAAGTCAATATTCTATTGATAATCAGAGGATTTTTTTTTTTCTGTTTTGTAAAGATATCCTAAAGATTTGTCGTCAAAATTTTCCCTACGGGTCTAACTTTTACTCATCCTGTAAGAATCAGTTCGTGCTTCATTGCTTCAACAAAGCTTTACCAAACCTCCCTCTATCTTAAACTGAATCAGGGACCCCTACTCAGTGCTCTGCATACTTTCTCATGACACTTACCACACTGATTTAGATTTTCTCTTGTTTTGTTATACCCTTTTTAAAGAGAGGGGCTGTGTCACATCATTTCGATAGCCTATTTTTACTTTGTGCATATCTATAGCGTACAGTAAAATATACGGCACGTAGTAATGGGCACGCGATATTTGCTGAATGAAAGAAGGAGTTACTTTTTTATCATTTTAAGTAAGGAGGAACTAAGACATTAAAAAAATGAATTTTATTTATTCCAAATTGTGGAGTCTGTGGTTCCTGATTGCCCAACTAATGCAGTCTCAAGAAGCCACTATTGCCTATGGGCATGTGAGAAGACCGTGCTTCTTTTCAAGCAATTTTAGAAGGACAATCGTGACCAGCAGATTAGGGGCCAGGGAGAAAGAGAATACCACAAACTCTGGCTGCAAGAGATTCTCTTATTGCCTTTGTATCTCCTACATGGATCGTTAGCATGGTAAGATGGGAAGAATAAGTGACTAATGTGATATTAGGAAGATACTGGATTTCAATATTTTTCATATTTTTATAATTCCATATCATTAGTTTAATTTATTTATTTCCTTTTAGATAAAAGTACTGAGAAAGCTATGTCTTCAAGATGTTATCAGTTATTTTACCCTAATATGAAATAAAACTTTAATAAATGGTTAGGAGAAGGAAATCCTACATACTTAAGTGAGAATGAAAAGACTAGTAAAACTGACATTGGCAAAGAGGTAAAAAATTACAATATAAAAGGAAAATATATTTATGCCACACTTTTAACTAAGTTCTACTCAGTCATGAAAAGCTGTAGGGACCTACTTAGTCATGTTTACCTAATGAACCTGGTACTATGTTAATCTGGGTTAGGTGTGTACATTGCTACAGTTTGGCTGTGCCACCCAGAATTCATACGCTGGAAACTTAATTCCCAAGTTCATATGTTAATGGTGTTTGGAGACAGAGCCTTTAGGAGGAATAAGGATTAGATAAAATCATGAGGGTGGGACCTGCCACACTTGCACTAGTGATTTTATAAGAAAAGGAAGAGACTAGAAAGCTAGCTAGCAACCTTGTGCTGACTCATTGGGAGTGCTGTGATGCAGGAAGAAGGTCCTCACCAGATGCCAGTGCCATGCCCCTGGATCCCCACCCTTCAGAAACATAAGTCTCTATTTTTATAAACTATTTCTGTTGTTACAACAACAGAAAACAGACTAAGACATACACCAAGCCAATCTGACTGGTTTAGCTCATTAGTCACTATTTACCAAAAATCATTTTATCATCATTTTTATACGTACCAACCAGTCTAAATGGTCATCTATCTTATGGATAAAGATGTGCTTGATCCCCGTAGCCTGACAGGAATGCTGGGGTAGTCTGGTCTATCATAGGAATTCTTCCATATCAGGTTATTAATTTAAAAAAATAAAGGTTTTCTACCTACAACCATAGGTGTTTGGATCCAAGAGGCAGTATACCACTAACTGACTAGGACAAACCATATCCATTCAAAGACCCATGGGTAGAATTACTAACTTCACAAATTCAAACACCTACCCATATGTGAGAGGAGGTTCTCCTGGTTTTTATATGTAGAAGGCCTTAAAATAGACTAGAAAGTTCTTTTGGACAGCACTGCTCTAAAGTTTTAATTTCTAGTGTATGAGCTTAGTGTGTTTTCTTTTTTGTAAAGTGGGAATAATGATAATACCTTTATTCCTGTAAGGTTGTTATGAGAATAAATTAGGACAGTAGATACCAATGTGCTTAGCACAGTGCTTATAAAATAGAAAATCATCAATAATCATATTATAATTCTCAGAGTCAGGCATTATTTACATACCACAATCATATTTCTCACATTGACTATTGGGGTACAAAAACAGGGCTCCCAGTGATAAATGGGAACATGAGCAGAACAATTAAAGCCAGAAATAAATGCCCTGAAGAGTGATTTCTAGCACACAACAAAAGCCAGCAGTACATAAATTTGGGGAGAAGATCATATCTCTTTCTCGGATACCCTCCTCCGCTCCTCAGAAGAGGTGAACAGAGGAAGCACTACCTTCCGGCACATTGGAGAGTCGCCTAGATCTAAATGCCAAGAAGGAACCAACCGTGGGGAAACTTAGCAGAGGTTCTGGGAAAGGCAAAGCAAAGAGAAACTCCCCAAGGCAGGAATACGTTTGGCATGTACAAGGAATAAAAACAATTCCAACTCAGCTAGAACATAATGAGATGAGGAGGAGTTGGAAAAGTGCCCAACGGACCACAAATCATTAGAGCCACGAGGCCAAAGCTGAGAGTTTGGATTTTATTCCTAATCACCGTGAGAAAACTTTGGAGAGTTTTAAGTAGATAAGTGACATTACCTGACATTTTTAAAACCTTACTAGCTGTTACGAAGAGAAAGGAACAGAGTGACAGCAGCAGCAATGGAGAAATATAAATGGACTAAGGACATGTTTTGAAGGTTTTTATTGATGAACTAAATATGGGGAGTGAAAGAAAAAAAAAAGACCATCCAAATCTCAAAAGGCACTTGAGTTCTTGATTCTGCCAAGTCAAACTGTATCCATTTATGTCCTCCTTTATCTGTCTTTACCACTTTGGGCATCCCCTAGACTATCTGTACTCAGAGCACATTTCTACCAACTTGCACTTACAGTCCCCACGGTCTGACTATATCTCCACATAACATTTTCATTTCTGAGCCAAGAAAGGGTAAAGTGGATTAGCTCAACCTTAGTAGTCCAAACTATCAGATTTCCACTGGAAAAGCAATATAAATCCTTCACTGTTTCATCAGAATCCCTTAGCATTCATCCTTTTTCTTTGAAGCCAGCAATCTGGTTATTTTTTGAAGTATATTACAAAGAAATACTAGTTAATATAGGATGGAACTGGACAAGAACAGACAAGCTTACAGGAATGGTAAAAATAACCAGAAACAGACTCAGATCTTGCACAAGTTACAGGTTATTTGATTGCTTCTTACTTTCTAAAAGGTGATGAAAGTCTCTTTTAAAAACAAATACATGTTATTTTGGGGTTTTTTTTAATAACATGTCATTAACTTATATCTTAAGTGACATATTTTCTTAACATGAAACAGCATAAAACACTCAGAGTTGCTACAATTTTCCAAAAATGTAATAGCACTGAAAGGTCAACCATACTAATTATCATCCCAGGTATATTACTCATCACCTGTTGGCAGATTCATATGGTAAGATATAAATGCACTTCCTTTGGATTTCAACAAGTTATTCATTATTGGACTTGCAAATCCTATTTTTAGGGAAATATGTAAAGAAAGGAGGAATTTTACAATGAATAATTTTTAGTATCTCAAAGGATAAATCATGAAAACATACTGACCAGACATCTAACTATAAAGAGAAAATATTATTGATGACACCATCGTTTTTGTCAGATGAAAAATGCTGAAGCTGTCTAAAGAGACAATAAAAGAAAACAAGACAGTAACCAGTCTTCTTGCTTAGCCAGGAAAAAAAATAAAAAGTAAAAAATAAACCAACCTGCTTTCAGTGTATAAAAATGTGTGAAAATGACCCAGGAAAGCCCTTTGCACTGGAATGGAGCCCAGCACCCAGCAGGTTGCATCATCTTCCAGGCAGAACAGAGCTGGGGAGAGAAGAGAGTGAGGAATGTGAGTGATCAGGACTCTGCTTCTGTTTATATAAAATTTCCTTTTATCAAGGGTAATTGGGGGGGGGCTCTCCTGGGGGTAATTGCAATATCCAGAATATATACACATTTTATATTATTTTGTTAAAATCTTGTAAGGTTGTTCAAAAATAAAAAATTAAAAATAAAAAAAAGAAATTAAATAGCCTTAAAAAAAACTAAACTTACCAAACTAAATTGAGCATGCTCTACCAACCCTGTTTACCCTCTATTCCTGGGTCATTTCTGTACTATTCCAGAGGTTGTTAAATTGGATATAGCATGAGCTACAATAGAGGACATATTTTTGTGAACAATAGTGAGTTATTTTGGGGAGCATTTGACGTCAGGTGTTGCCCAACTTTTTAACAAATTTTCATACTTTATTTTCTACATTACATGGTAAATTTCATAATCCCTATTTTAAACATGAAAAATCAAAGACACAAAGAAGAAAAGCTCCTTGCCTAAATTCTCACTGCTCACAAGTGGCATGGCTGAGATTTGTGTTAGGTCTGTCTTCTTGCAAAACTTAGAACTTCAACCTGCAATGCACCAATAAATGTTTTATAATAGTTTTAAAGATTTTTTATTTATAACATTTTTATTTGGTAATTGAAAAATATTTTATTTTGTAAATGTATGTATGAAGAAGTTTTCATCCACTCCCATTTTGACAATAGCAGGAACCCTCTCTGTCACGGTCTCTCTAATTTGAAATTAAACCAATGAAACAGAGGGATGAGTAAACCCGTTTTCTCCCCCAAAGCCATCTCACATTCTGATGCCAGTAATCAAATGACACTAAAGCAAACTTCAGTGCAGCCAATACAATAAATTCAAATAATGTGTTTTATTGGTTTGGAAATCTAAGAATTAAAGAGTTTTAACCTTTGAGAACTGCCTCTCCTCAATTCAGTTTATTTACTCTTGCAATCAGCAGAAGTCATCCAGTTATTCCTATTATCACCTGTGTGAGGATTGGTTTTAGAATAAAGCAAAGGACTCCTCAGACTTGGACAGCCCCCCACTTGGTATGACCTGAGAATACAATGCTGTCCACATGATATATATCAATATATAGCATATTCAAATGCGACAGGCTTATACCAACATCCGTAGAGCAATTTGAAAATCAGTTATCCCATTACAAAAACCCTCTGCAGGCTCTATTTCAATTTACTTCTCGCAGACATTAAGGAAATTGAAATGTCACCAGAAACCTCTTTTTTATCACTAACTTTCATCTTTGATGACAGATGAGGCATAAAGTACATATGTTGACTAAAACAGACTAAGTCACACAGAACAGTGTATCACACATTCAGTAATATATTCTTTAACAGATTATATAGATGCGGTGAACCAAAGTACCCACTGCAATTCTGTCAAAATTATTTGACACTTCAAAAAATAGAACCTATGCAATAGTTTGGTACCATAGAAACATAACTGGGTTTTGTCCTGATTTCTGGCTCTGTTCCTAAAACCCTGGAATTTCATGAGTGGTAAGGATGATAGGAACATCTTGTGTTCTAATGAGGCATCTCCTGGCAGACAACTAACTTAACTAGCTTCAGAACAGGAGCTGGTTGCCAGAAAGATTGATTAGAAGCTTGGAAAATTCAGCCACCCCTCTCATCACGCAGAGAAGAGAGAGAGACCACAGATTGAATTTGTTGCCAAGAATCACTGATTTAATCAAGCATGCTTGTACAGATGGACCTGACTCTTCCACATTACATTGTTCTAAAGGCACACCCATAAAAGCATTCAGGTTTTCACCTTCAAAACAATGTTCAATAAATTACATGTGATATTCAACATTTGATTATAAAATAGGTTTGATGTCTCATGATTTTGCCCAACTGTAGGCTAATGTAAGTATTCTGAGCATTTTTTTTTTAATAGAAAGGGACAAGGGAGAGTGAGAGGGAGAGAAAGATTCAATTTTATTTAGTTTTTCATATGGCTTTCATTGCTTTGGAGACATTGTCGTGTACATGGTGCTGGGGTTTGAACTCGCGTACTATACTCATGCATGCCAAGCAAGCGCTGTAACTGCTGAGCTACCACTCCAGCCCCTCTGAGTATGTTTAATGTAGGCCAGGCTAAGCTATGATGCTCAGTAGGTTAGGTATATTCACTTTCAATTTATGATATTTTCAACTTACAATGAAGTTCCTGGAATGTAAAACCACTGTAAGCTGAGGAGCACCTGTGTAATGAGAAATCTATAAAAAACTAAAACGAAGTGGTTCAGAGAGCTTCCAGACCGATGAACACATCAAGATGCTGGGAGGGTGTTGCCCTGAGAGGGCACGAAACTCTACACCTCTGCTCCATGCTTCACCCCATCTTTTCCTGTATACCTCTTCCATTTGACTATTCCTAAGATGAACCCTTTATGATAAACCAGTAATAGTTACATAAGGTGTCTTTTGAATTCTGTGATTCATTCTAAAAGATTATCAAACCTAAGGAGGGGATCATTGGAAGCTCCAACTTGAAGCTGGTCATTCAGGAGCATAAGTAGCCCTGGACTTGTGTTGGCCTCTGAAGTGGGGGCAGTTTGGTGGAACTGAGCCTTTAATTTGTAGAATCTGATGCTGATTCCAGGTAAACTGTATCAAAATTGATTTGAATTGTTGTATACTCAGCCAGTGTCCAGAGAGAGAATTGATTGTGTGAGGAAACATATACACACACACACAGTTGATTTCAGCAATTTTGTAAGGAAAAGGTGCTCAGTGGTAAGAAAATTTCGAAAGGAAATTAATTAATCAAAGTCTTAAAGTTAGAGTTGAAATTTTTTTACACAAAAAAGCAATGCATGGGGCTGGAGCAGTGGCTCAGTGGTTACTGCGCTTGCCCGGCATGCATGTTCAAACCCCAGCACCCATGTACACAACTAAGTGTTGGAGCAACAAAAGCCATGTGAAAAAAAACTCAAAAAAAGTGATTTTCTCTCCTCTCTCTCTCTCTTTCTCTCTCTCTGTCTCTCTCTCTCTCTGTCCTTCTCTCAAAAAGAAAAAGAAGCAATGCATGAATGTTCAAGAAACTTTTTTATAATAGCAAAGTGCTGGAAACCTAAATGTCCCTCCAAAGGTAAGTGGTTAAGCAAACTCTGACATAGCCACCTGATGGAACATTACTCAACAATTAGAAAGAAAAAAACTACTGCTACAGCTGAGAAAGTATCAGCCTAGAAAGTCCTCCAGAGCGTTATTTTGAGTGGAAAAATAAAGGTAACTGTATTCCTTATGACTCCGTTTACACAGCATTCTTAAAATAACAAAACTACAGTGATGGAGAACAGATCGGTGGTTGCTAAGGGAACAAGAATATAGATGAGGGGAGAGTGAACCCAAGGAAATAGCATGATGGAGTTCTTCTACAGTGATGGAACCATTCTGTATCTTGATTGTGGTGATGGTTGCACAGAGCTACACACACACACACACACAGGTGCACACGTGCACAAAGAAATAAATGAAGGTTAAAAATTGATTATAGCTTTTAAAAGTTGTAATCTGATTAACAACAATATAACATCAATGTCAATTTTCTGGTTTTGATATCTTGCTGCTCCATGATAAGTTAACATGCATTGTAATCCTTTTGGGCTTCTATAAGAAAATATCAGACTAGATAATTTATAAAAAACAGAAATTTGTTTCTCACATTTCTGAAGGCTGGGAAGTCCAAAAGGCCCCAGTAGGTTTGGTGTTTGGTGAGGGCTGCTCTCTCTGCTTCCAAGATTTCGCCATCTTGCTGTCTTCACATGGCACAAGACAGAAGGACAAGAGAGCTCTCTCTTCCACCTCAAGTCCTTTTGTAAAGGCACCTAATCCCATTCATGAGGGCTGTGCTCTTGTGATTCAATCATCTCCAAAACACCATACCTCCTAATATCGTTGCATTGGGAATCAAGTTTCAATATTAATTTTGAAGCAGACAGAAACATTCAAATATCAGTATTGTGAAAGCAGGGTGAAGAAGGGTTTGTGAAACTTTGTATTACTTTGCAATTTCCCATGAATCTTTATTTCAAAATACAAAGTTTTAAAAAATGGTTAAAATATTGATGTCAACACATCTAAGTATTTCTCTTTAGTTTGCTGTTAATGTTTGCTTTGAATTTTGTAGCTGAGAAAACAGGGAATTTTCCCATGTTATGCAGATCTGACTACCTTAACATAAACTAGCTCTTATTTCACTTCTTTTTGCTACCACCTTAACAAAAAAAATTGAGTATAAAGGCTCCTGTCTTGGAGGAAAATAAGTGTTTATTGCATAATGTAGGCGTGTTAGACACATTGATTTGTTTGTCCCACATCACCCACTTTCTTGAGAAATGTTCCTTCATCCACATGGTTGCTATGGTAATAGCCATTCTGGGAGCTGCCTCATATTATCTGATGAAAGATGATTGTTATCGCCTCTTCCAACTCCATAACCTTCCTAGCTAGAAATTAGCCATGGTGAGAGTATTTAAACTACAGAGCTCCACAAGGACCGCAAATTGGCATTCCCTCCCCCTCCTACTTGACAGCCAGTTGTTAAACATTAGCAGCACATCACTATTCCTATGCGTCACTGTCCCTTTGGTTCTTATCATTTTCACAGAGGGGGGCACCTGACTCTAGATGAACCAGTTCATCCTTTTCCTGTAATTTAAGAAACAGAAACTGAGAATTAAAGCCAACTTCTCTCCCGTGACTGAAACAGGAATAAGAAAATCTAGGAGATGTTGGAAGAAAAGGAGAAAAGTTCATGGCTATTTAGGTTAGAGAAACAAAGACAAGGGGCCTAGAAAAACAGAAAGAAAAATAAAATAGATATACAGAGGTGAACAAAGATGAGCGATGGCAAGATAAGCCCCTCCTTCTTCTATTAATTCCTGAAAAGCATGGGGTCTATTAGATATTTCATTTTTATTATAGTGAACTCCTCTTTGTGCTAATTTAATTCAACTAAGATTTCTGAACTTTACAATCTAAAAGAGTCCTAATTAATATGTGGGCCCTCTATATCTGCTAATTTATGAGAAAACCTCTCAAAGTTTCTCATGTTGAAGCCAGAGGCAATCATGTATTTCAACTAGGAATTTTATTCCAATGCTGTTTCTATGAATCAGATGTAATTAATCCAACCTCACTGCAACTTGGTCTCTCATTCCTCTTGCAAAATAACAAATTAACTTTCTTACTCGACAAACTTTCTACTTTTTTCTTTTTTACTTACTCATGTGTTTTATTTGGAAACATATAAAGGGATAGATACAGAAGGAAAAAAATTACTTTATGCCTCCAGATTGTTCATACTTTTATGATTTTGATTTGCATTTAAATACTACCAAGGTGTCATATCAATAATAATTATACACAGGGCCACATTTGGAGATTTTTAAAGTATATGCTACTTTTCAATCAACATATCAAATTTTTATATTTAATAAGCATTTTTTAATTTTTTGAAATTTAAATAATCTTTCTTCTATAACTTGAAGTTTTAATCTCCCATATCACAAATACACCACCTGGATTACTAAAAGAGAGGATGATTTATCTTGGTCCTTTTGCTCAGCTCAAAGCTGCTGTTTACATAAAGTCACAGTAAATTAAGGCCAAGACCACAGGGTACAGTTGAGCAGGTTGTACCCGGTAACAGCCAAGTGAGTGGGGTCCCACTATGGAGGGAAGGGGCTCAAGTACTCCAGCTTTGTACGGACCTCACAACCTTCCTAATTCCAGCCAAAAATGAACTTACTCTTCCATTAATTCCTGCAATTCATTTACCATCCTTTATAGCACACTCATTTGCTAACTTTCTTTAAAAGCATGTTTTTAATGTTTTAGAAATCCACACTAAATGAGCCATTTGTGGTGATGCACAACTATAACCAGTGGCCCGGGAGGCTGTGGCAGGAAGATCACAAGTTCAAAGGGAGGCCCTAAGCAACTTAGCTAGACCCTGTCTCGAAGTCAAAAACAAAAAGGGCTGGGGATGTGGCTCAGGAGTTAAGCATCCCTGAGCTCAATCCCCAGTACAAAAATAGAGAAATCCATACTGAAAATTTTTTAATAAATTTGTATAGTGTCTGAGATTTCATCAGAACATAGCTGTGTACCATATTTTGGAACTTGAATGGCCCCCACCAAAGTCCCACGTTTTAAAGGCTTGATCCCAGGGTGTTATTATTGGAAGGAGAGGGAACATTTGAGAGGTGGAGCACAGTGGCCAGTCCTTAGGTCATTGGAGGTGTGTCCTTGAAGGGGATTATGGGACCCCACTCCCTTCCTCTCTCTCTTTTTGCTTCTTGGCCGTGAGATAAGTAGCTTTGCTCCTCCACACACTCCTGCCATTATGTGCTCCCCAGCCATGGGCCAAAGCAGTGAATCCAACTTATCATAGACTGCAACCTCCAAAACTGTGAGCCCAAACAAACTTTTCTTCTTTATAAGTTGTCTCAGATATTTTGTCATGGTGACAAAAAACTAATACTTAGTTTTTTATATATCACCTATAGCCAGTTTTGTGTTATAATAGCAGAATCAAATGGTTAAATAGATGCCAAACTGCCTGTGCCTACAGGCCCTAAAATATTTAGTATCTTGTTGCTAAGAAGTTTGCTCGCATGTGGGTGTGGTCCTGGCTGGATTTGCTTACATGTTCAAGGAGCAGGTTTCATATATATCCCAGAAAAATATGAGATTTTCTTCGGCGCCATCCTCGTGTTACCTTATCACTCTGGCTTTTACTTATCACGATTTCCGTACTGCCGCAGGATGCTTTCCATCTGATCTGTCCAACAGGTATCATCAGAGCAGAATGTATCTTCACGTAGACTATAAAAGTGTACAATAGAGGCTGGAGTGGTGGCTCAGCAATTATGGTGCTTGCCCTGCATGTGCAAATACATGGGTTCAAATCCCAACACCCATGTACACAACTCAGTGTCAGAGCAACGAAAGCCATGTGAAAAACTCAATAAAAATTTATTCTCTCTCTGTCCTTTTTTTTTTAAAAAAAGTATACAATAACAAAAATTTGCTAGATAACTATGAAGTCTTCATAATATGCCAGCTTATTGTCATAGCTGGAAATTATTTAACTATTCTGTATTAGATCATTATATATAGATATATATAATGGCAAGCATTTTGCTTTGTCTGTTAATGATTTGATTTACTTTGGGAAACATTTTTGTAAATGCATATTTATGCACATTAAATGGTGGGATTTTCCCCTATTTTCAGACTAAAACTGATAGGATCTGCTGCTGAATTAGATATGGGTGTGAGGATAAAAGAAGATCAAGAAAGACTGGTTCAATCAGCTAAAAAAAAAGTTCCTATCACCATTTAACACAATACGTATTTGTTATTCGATGTCACCTTGAACTGTGAGCGGTATCTCGAGATTGAGGACTTTCTCTTTAATCCTAGAAACTATAAATATACCTGGAATCTAAGATACTTTCAATAAGTACTCTGTTTAATAAGTAAATGTGTGTTTCTGTGGCCTAGATTTCACTGATGTAGAGTTAAATGTAATTAAAGGAAACATATTGTATAAAGCTAATTTTTATATGTTTGAGACTACCCCCAAAACCAATTGCCATCTCCAGTTCTACTCTTAGAATTCCAGGACTCCAAATGAATGGTCAGTGCGGTAGGCATAATATTGATCCCTCCCAAATATATTTTCTAATGCCTGAAATATGTGACTGTTAAATGACTTGGGAAAGGAGGCTTTGAAGTTGTGATTAGGGTTAAGGACCTGAGATAGGGAGAGGCTGTTTCACAGAGGGATGCTAACAACTGAAGACAGGAGATCAAAAAGATATGATGCTGCTGGCTTTGAAGATATTGTGTATTGACCATGAGCCAAGGAATGCTTCCTGCAAAGGGAAAGTGAATGAATGATGAGAAGGAAAAGTCAAATAAACATGTCTGCTGACATGACCTTCTTGCTGAATACTTGTTGCTATGATTCAGACAGTAAATGTCACAAGAAAGGAGCCAGCTCTAATCCTCATAATCTGTATTCTTGACATTCCTTTCAGAATAACCAAGTTTAATATTTGAATATGACATATGTTGGGGGTCAGGTAGTAGCTCCCAGGCACACCAGACTTGATCAAAATCACTTGGGTAGAAGCTAACTTTTTACCTCACTCAATAGCTCAGTTTATTTACTATGACCTCTTAATTTCATTCAAACCCTAATGTGCCTGCCAAATTTTGCTCTATAAAATAGTTTTTCTTTAGTGTCAAGATTGCTGAGTGAATATATTCAGAAATTTTATTGACCTCCACAATTTTAGCCCAAGAGCCAGTTCAATAAACACAGATGCACAAAGCTAAATTACACAATTTTAATCATTGAAGTAGTTGGATAAGTTCAAAATTCCTGGAGGGATTTCATATTGATTTTGTTTTACCTAAGGCATACTTCAAAGCATCTGGGCATTGAAAGTAAATACCTCAACTGGATGGTAACTGCAATTTCTGTAGAGATCCTTGCTAGACCCTCAGAGTCAATAGTCTGTTTTTTTCCAATGACATAAAATGAAGGCTAAGGGTGCAGGAAGTGTCCCATTTGCAAGAAGTTCTCTCTTTCATCATCCACTTTAAAGAATTTTATCTTCCCGTCAGAAATATCTATACTGCTTTTTGAGGCTCTTCTTTCTTATGGGCATTTGGAGCATCAATTTGCCCAAGACCCTCAGTCATTGATTCATAGAATAAAGGCAAGATAAACTATGGCCAAGAAGACCCTGGTGACTTAAATACAGGAACTTCATTATCCTTTTCGGGCTCAGCCAATTCCAATTTTAACCACATGTCTGCATATCCAGCCTGGACCCTTCCTTCCAGAATTTCTGTGCATTCCTCAGCTTTTCTCTCTCATGTCACTAATGCACCTGAGTTCTTGCTCCCATGAGTCCTTCAAAATCACCTCTCCTAACCGAGCTGCTTCATCACGTGGAACTCACACCTATTTCTTTGTTTTCTGGAAAAGAGAAAAGAGGAAAAGAAAAAAAACAGAAAGATATGATGTGGCAGCCTTTGTGCACATTGGGGGCAATGGATGAGGTTACATAATGGTAACACACGCAAACATTGCCACCAACTTGACAGAAGCATATACAGCATCACTCAGTGCTCACTATCTCTCTAACTGTCTCTCTCTCTCCATCCCCCCTTCCCTCCTTCTAAGCACCATTATGCTCAGACAAACAGGAGTCACCTTGGCTGAATGCAAATATTCTCCCCACCACCCCAAGCTGTAAGGCAAGAGGGCAGAGATGATTCTCTCACTGATGTGAATTACCTCACCCTCCCTACACAATAGAAGCAGCTAGGGTTAATATTTATTTTAAAGAAATATTTCATTCTGTAATGTTATGCATCCTTTCATAGTGAGTTATGAACTAAGTTTAATGTGCTAAAAATCTCTCTGCTCCCAAGATCTCTGCTCCCAAGAGAATATGAGATCTTCAAAGACAGGAAACAAGTCTGATATTGTTTTTACTATTTATTATGGAAACGAATCCCTGGTACTTATTACCAGGGACTCTTCACAAGCTTCAATAAGTATCCGCTTTTGGCCAATTTGGCCATCCACACCTCACTGTCTTCCACCCACTATGTTTGTTTTTAAAAATCTCAAATCTCATACAATTTTACTCTTACAAATTATAGCATGTGGGCAGGGGATATAGCTCAGAGGTGGAGTACTTGCCTAGCATATGCAAAGTCCTGGATTTGACCCCAGTACCACACAAAAAGAGTATGTGTGTATGTGTGTGTGTGTGTATCTATATACGACATATATTATATATGTATATATATACACACACACACATATATATATACATATATACTTTGTGCAAAGTCCTGGATATGACCCCAGTATGTATGTGTGTGTACGTATATATACGTACACACACATATATATAACATATATATAAACATACACAAATATATATGTACACTTTTTTATCTTCACTTAATAAAATATAATAACATTATTGGCGGGGACCATTTCCACCATGTTGATTGACAAGGTCCAGGCATGGAGAAGGGCTTGGCAAGGCCACCATTCCAGAAAATTGCCACTGTTATCTCTCCTAGGAATTGGGTGTTTTCTTATAATGATCATGCTTATAACTATGTATTTGCAGATCAAAATTCCAGAAAAATTTGTTATTAATGATAAAGATTGTTGTAAAAGTAATAATAATTCATTAGATCCGCAGAGTCTGAGGAAAGATGAGAAATGCCTTTAAAAAATATATTAACACCACACTAAATAAGCCCAGATAACAAAAAATCCAACTTTGAAAAGTTCTTAAGAAAATTACACTTACAGAAATTACTCTCACCCATGTTGATTACATCCAGTCCTGTTAATGTTTTACCAGTTAAACAATCAAAGACATAATAAGAGATTTACTGTTTCCACAGTACAGGGACCACCGTATGTAGCCTATAATATTGGAGGACATTTGTGGTATCCATCTAGAGAACCCAAATAAATAATTATTAGACCCTCCACCCACAGACCCACCATTGCTTTTTATAGGAATATACAATAAAAATGAAAAATGCTAATATTAATGGCAAATGGACTAAGGTCCAGTGCTTGGCATTTCTTCAGAGACTTGTACGTCAGGGGTTACCTTGGTGATGTGGGAAAAAGGAACAAAGAAACAGCATACGTAAACAGTTACACATATATTATCTAAAAATCAAGTGTCCACACTGCATATTACATGAGTGATTAAGGAACATGTTTTTCTACTTCTCATTTTGCCTTTGTTTTTAAATAGCTTAAGTTTCTGCTTCTTAGAACTTAGGACACATAACTATTTTTGTAAGGTTACTAATAGTAAGGTGACAACAACATAATTTTAGAACTGTAATGCAATGCTAATTGCTTGCTTGGAAAAGGGCACTAAAGCTGGACAATGGTGTATTACCAAAAGCAAGAAAATTTCCTAGTAAAATGCTTGTACAAAAACTCTTGAGTAAATATAGAAAGCTGACCTTGTTGTACTCTTTAAGTGTAACACAGGTAGAGGGTGTAATGCCTCAAAAAAAGACGTTTACGGAAAAAGAAAAAGAAACATTGTGGTTTCAAGGAAGTATGTTAATGACAGGGATTACCGAGAAATTTAAAAAAGAAGTCAAATGTAACGAAACGGTTAATGAAAGTATTGTTTT